>WSTG01000263.1:0-23270 GCA_019616325.1 Ceratobasidium sp. 394 | reverse complement strand
AGCGCGACACAGCCGCGAACATGGTCCTCAAGATTTGGAGGACACATTATCCCCGTGGGTCGGGGCCCGTACCGCATACGAGGGCTCAGGCCTTGGTGCTGGACAATCGCAAGCCGTTAGCTACGAGGAGCGGTTAACGGGACGGAACACCCACCGGCCAGTCATTATCGCCGCCGTACTTTTTCCGATGACAGTCGTAGCAACGATACGGGCCGTCATACTTAGGGTTGATCAACAGGCATGCGCCAAAGGAAATGGTAGGGTCGTCGGCGCTGCACCAGCAGCGGCCACAATCCACACACTCGGCCAAGTCTTCTTCATGACCGCATGCGGTGCAAATCTACGTAAAAATCGGCTCAGTGCTAGACGGAGAGAACAGCCGATTGGAATCGAACTAACTTGGTGTGGTTGCGACTGCATTCTTTCTTTATACAGTATGGTGATCGCCGCACGGGAGGGGATCGCTACCTGCATTTCGCCCGCACTGGAATCCGGTGCTCGTATATATAACGAGGAAACCGCTGAGGGTCTTGCACGACCCAGTGTGTTGGCTTAGGGTGCCAGGAGTGTTTGGGATTCGTCGTGGCTCAGAACATCATTGTAGCGGGCGAGAACCATGATGCTATTGAAAATTGTAGGTCTCGCATCGATAATCGTGGCATTTCCGCACGACGTAGCACCGAGCGGAGTTCCCTAAAAGGTTTAGTAGCACAGCCATTCCTTCACCACGTGATTTGGGCTGCGCGCGTGCCTGGTGCCATCCCGTTTTGTGCTTGCCCTGGCCTTTGAGCCGGCTTCTGCGTAAATCCTCAGCATGTATATGTATCATATGAAAGGGAAGGGCCTGCGCCCCGCGCGCAGGCACATGTCACCTTGCTCGCGCCATACCCGAGCTTTATAACTTCAATGGTAATCTCTAGCGGCGAATCCGGCGGCTTGAGCTGCAGATGCTCATTCTCCATCTTGAACACCAACATGTGCTTTTTGGGATGTTCTACTCCCCTTTATTTCCGAGTTGAAGACGTCTCAACGCTCTTTCCGTGCCCATTTAATACGGCTCCTTCGCGCACATCCTCCATTGACAGAACGTCCGAAACCCTCTACGGCCCAAACCCGCAGGTTCCAAAGGTCCTCTCGTTGAAATCAAGCATCTTACCTCGTTCAACAAGCGAAATCACCTCCTAATAGCGACAATGGTACTAAGACCTTGATGTAAGCTAGTAACACTGAACACTGGTGAAAGGGAACTACTTGGGGAATGGCAGTGTTCGGTTTGGACGAATGCTTGTGCCGCGAAAATCAAACGACTGGCTTCACACATAGGCCCGGACACCCAGGCGAGTGAGAATGTAAATCCCTATTTCCCAGTCGAAGAAAAATTGCACAAGATATGCGTTTGGACTCGGGGCTTTTTTTGGCGTCTTTATAGCGTTTGTCTGAGGTCGGGTGTATGTACTGCATCAACGTTTTGTTTTATTATCGAAAAGAGAATGGGAGGGTTTCAACACGGGGTATGATGAACTGTATGAAGTTAATAGTTAGACGTATAGAGTACACAATTCACACACAGATCACATGAAAGGGAAGGGCCTTCGCGCTGCACGCAGGCACCCCTCACCTTGCTCGCGTTAGGCAGGCTCAAAGCTCATATATATATGCGTATGAAATCAGTCACTGCTCAAGGTGTAAACATCTGTATAAGCCATTTTACTGTCAAGTGGATACAGGCTATTACGTGGCTTTCAATACTCAGAAACAACCACGGGTGTAGCTATATACAGGATTTAGTTCAGGGCAGCATAGTTTACCTGTGAGGTCCGTGGGACCGAGCAGTTGAGGACGAGACAGAGGCAGCGAAGTCGAGACTCAGGAGGAGGAGGGTGACTTGCTAAGTGACTCCTCGTATTCGAGATAAAGCTGGGCTCTACGTACAGGAGAGGTTGGTTTATATACAATGCGAACGAGTGTAAGGGTTTGATGTGAAATAGAGTAAGGGGATGTGTCCGTTATCGCGAGTAAAATAACATGGGCACGGCCAAAGGCTGTGCCATGTGTGGGCGCGTGCACGCACGGGCCTCACATTACCCCGGTTGCATCTCATTTTTGTCTGTAAGTTGAACAAATGTAGATGTCACGTAAAGTCATTCATAAGGATAAGATATCCTTTTGGACAAGTTAGTTAGCTGCCCTAAATATATACAGCAGCGGTCACAAAGGGTGCATAGACAGATATTACTGGAACGGACCGGGAAGTCGGCCGAGACCCGGAAGCGGGCCACCCGGATTTTCTCGGAGGGGAGTGAATTTTTTTAAGGCTGGGTGTTGGATGTAGATACATAATATGTAGGCACGTATGCACGCAGGATTTGGCTGATTTTGGCTGCACTGTTGTTGTGCAGTCATGCCCGGGTTGGGTGGTTGACCCGATCAAAAGTTTGATACCGCATCCATAACTTGAGATACAAGCCGAGTATTTTATGTATCCAAGTGATCATGCAACGAGGGAGGATGGGGAGCATCGTCAAACAACAGGTTCGTCAACCGGTGGGAGCGGGGGACGCTGCGCGCGGAAGGCGTGTGAGTGTGACCGGCACCCCGAAACGCGAGAGCGACTGGCGAGAGGGGATGAGACAGACGAAGTCGTACATGGTGATGATAGTGGATAGCTGCCCGCAAGCGCTAACCGCCGTTCTATCCTATTCAAGGCAATTTTGCCCACACAAATTTCGTACAAAGATGGTACAGTTTTCTCCTGCCAACACTTCAAAGACATATTTGGCGGCGCTGTACACCAGTGTCTGTATTTTCCCGGGTACGGTTACCTCACCAGCTTATGTGTCCAGTGGATAGCTGCCCGTAAGCGCTAACCACCGTTCTATCCTATCCACGGCAATTTTGCCCAGGTAAATTTCGTACAAAGACGGTACAGTTTTCTCCCGCCGAGACTTATGACACGTTTGGCAGCGCTGTACACCAGTGTTTGTATTTTCCTAGACACAATTACATAGATGAAAACTCGAGTAAAATGGACCGAAAAATGTTATAGGATAGGATAGGATAATCTTTAGCTCCTACGGGCAGCTATCCAGTGCTATCCTACCCTAGCCCGAACAGTTTTGAACGCACTGGAAATAGAAAAATATGGGCGATTTGCCGACTGCAGGCACTGGATAGCTGCCTATAAGAGCTAAAGATTATCCTATCCTATCCTATAACATTTTCCGGTCCATTTTACTCGAGTTTTCATCTATGTAATTGTGTCTAGGAAAATACAAACACTGGTGTACGGCGCTGCCAAACGTGTCATAAGTCTCGGCGGGAGAAAACTGTACCGTCTTTGTACGAAATTTACCTGAGCAAAATTGCCGTGGATAGGATAGAACGGTGGTTAGCGCTTACGCCGGGCAGCTATCCACTGTGGGTGCCTGTCCGTAAGGCATTTAGAGACAATAGAGGCGATGGATAGGGTTGATGGGGATTTAAGCGAGGCCGAATCCCACTCCCCAAACCCTGACGATCAAGCACCTCCGAAGTCGAAGAAGCAGAGGGGGACCCTCTCTGTCTCAATGCGGTATGCAGAGTCATGGCGATGTACCAAGGCCTTGGTTGAGAGTGGATGCCTTCCCGTAACGGCTAACGCTAACGCTAAGCTAAGCTATCCCACTCTTGAGGTGGGGCGATTACAACGTGGAGTAATCAGACATTAGTAAACTATGATGTCATGCAGACTTTTGAGTAGGATAGGATAGCTTTGGTTAGCTCTAGCTCTTACGGGAAGGCATCCAGTAAATCCAGCAATAGTGTCGATTTATGCGCAATGTGTATACAGAACATTAATTGGAGTCAATGGGTACCGTAGAAACCGTACTGTAACCTCAAGCACCATCGACATGGTGGTGCAGTTCCTCTCAAACGGCATCGCTTTTTTGCAGCTGCATACAGAGTTAGATTAGCTGACTGCGTCGAGCCAGGACAAAAAATCTGAGCAGGAAAAGGTTAGATGAGTACAAATCAGGTGTGTGTGTGTGTGGGAATGGTGAGCGGAGGATGCACATCTGGTGCTCGGTCGCAACGGGAGACGGCCTTCGACAAAGCTTGCCGGCTCCCGATGACAGTTTTCGCAACGTTAGTCCAGCTGCGACTGGAACACTTTCTGGTTGTGGCCTACTTGTACCGGTTCAAGAGAGTGGAGTCCCCAACCTGTCTGAACTGTGGGGGGCGGGCTCAGACGATCTTCCATGCGCTCATAAGATGCAAGGCACAGGCAAGGGACAGGGTGGAAAGGGACAGGGCACTGGGACAGCGTCAAGGTCATATCGAGTGCTGTTGACACCAGGCCCGGTAACGCCACACCTGATAAAGTACCTGGAGGCTACGGGCTTGATCAGGGGGGAACGAGTCGGAAGGAGGAGGGATGATGGGTAGCTAAGGGCATCGGGTACACACAAAAGTGAAAGTACAAAGTCGCGATACCGTAGGATGGTGATGCACAACATAATGTTACAGACACGAACGCTAGTATATATTAGCACTAATAGGCGCCGACAGAAGACTATGGAAGGAGAATACATGCAGTGCCAAGACTAAGGCGTGCAAGGGCCTGTGGGCTCTAAAACGACTCAAGGAGTCGGACGGCAGGGGGGTGTAGGCTTGCCGGTCAGGCATTGCCGCGGGAGTGGAGGAAAAGGCCAAGGGGCCAGCAACGGGGTGGAGTGGGCGGCGTTTCCGTTTTCCTTCCTTGTACGCATGACCACTGTCCACATAACCGCGGGTTGACGGACAGCATAAATTCAACCAAAAAAATGGGAGTCGGCCAGACATCATGTAAGCTCCGACGCCTTAGTACGATTACAGACAGCGCCAGAGCACATCCGCTTCCTTGCCCGTTTATTCGTGCTCGTCTTCCCTCCCTCACAGGCTCTGGGCCACCGCCAACCGTAGCTGCCTCCACCTGTGCATTCACTGAGGTGTCGTGCCACGCCTGTTTGTTGTGCGGTCTCTGGGCAGGCCCGGTGCACGCTTGGATTGCCTCTGGTGGTCAGGTGTCCTCCTGCATCACCACAACGGCAGCACCTAAGCGAGAGTATATAAGAGAAGCTAATATACATATCGCATATATCTACTATAACCGGCAGGCACACAGGGTAGAGACCGAGTTTCACCAGTACCTCGTATTTATAACCTGCCTCTACTCACTTTGCGGGCAGAATACGGGGTTTGATACTGGGGCGAATAGTGCAATTTTTGGCGGTATGCCTGCAGCAGGAATTGCTGGGGGTGTGGAGCCGGCTGTATAAATGTTGGGATTGCTTTATACCAAGTAGAGCACCGCGAACGAGCTGTATACAACGTAGGCGTGAGCCGGTCGCTGTGGCTCCAACGCCGATGGTGGCAATGAACCACGGATTTATTGACTCAGCATACCTAATACGGCAGCTGCTCGGAAGCGAGGTCCCTAACTCCTCCCTGGGGCTTCGCGAGTTGAGCCCTGAATCCACCCTCGAGGAAGCCGAGGAAATCCCTTGCTCTGGCGCGATTCTCGCCCTCCCTACAAGCCAGTTCTCGCCAACTGGTTGTTTTCTCGGCACCTGGTGATATGAAAAAATCGAGTAAAATTAGCATGCGCAGAAGAGCGTTACACCGTCCCTGGGTGAAGGTTTGGTGTTAACAAGTACTGAGGTGGCAGAGTTATGAGGCATACAGCCTGCGATTCTGCATGTTTGATGGACATCAGCAAAGTATCGGAAGCTCAGGGTCAATAGGAAAAGTCTGAGAAGAGCATGCAATTTTGCTGCCAGAGGTAGATACCCGTATGATGTGCCGTTATCTTACTATCCGGTCTCGTCATTCTCTATGAGTATATCAAAGGTGCACATTATTTTTTCATGCGCTTCTATTCGCATGGCTGATGTGCTTACGGGTGAGACAACTTTTGGCGATGCTGTACTCGGCGCTTAGGACTAATCGGACCGATCCCGTCCCATTCCGACAGACCTATTTAGCCGCGTCTCCAGCGGCCAGATCCTTACGGAATGGCACCCACTACAGCCGGAAGCCAGAATTCGTGTACATTTGGGAAATTGGAAATGGGACAAGTATGCAGATTCTGGTCTCAGAGAAGCGTCCACGTGATATATTCCCATAGGTATCTCTGTGCGACGCGGATAGGTGAGGGTCACTATACTGTAATGTGTATGCTATAAAAGCACAAAATTATAGCCTTCGTCTCCGATATGCAGTACAGCGGTGATTTGTTGAGTGTGTCTGAGACAACGTCGTCGCTATTGATTCAATTTGCAAATTCACTCGGGAAAAGCAAGCCGGCTGTTTTCGACGCTTTTATACGCATTCACGGCCATACGAATTCTGGCTTTCGACTGTACGTCTCTAATAGTATATGAATGGGTTGATAAATTTACAAAACGAACGCGATAAAAACGAACGGGGTACGACTGTACCTCTCGGCACAGGTTCATTATTTGCTTCAGATAACAGGCCGATCCTTGATTGCCATGCGGTGATGGGACGATAATCAACGTGGTCGTTTTCGTCACGTGACTCGACTGTCGGCGGTGGACTTGAAAATCAGGGAACACTCTGGGTCACCTCGTCCACCACCGACCCGCGTCCAGGGGACCAGCCATGAGTTGGCGTAAATAGTTAAATATTCCTTCAAAAACTATACATGAGGGACACCGTGGCGCCACGTTATTTCCTTGGACCCCCTGCAGGTGTTGCCCCCGCTGAGCTGGCAGCATTGGCACCCTAAAGAAGGGAAAAGTTGTTGGGCTCAAGTGGCACATTATCTAGCATCTAGGTACTACTCACAGCTGGGCGTTCATTGTGAAAGCCCCCGGGGCAGTCGGGGGGTTCTTGGAACCGGACGCCTGGTTTTGCTAGGTCTTCTTGCCGCATTGCCCATGTGTAGGGGGGGGGGACTGGCGCGATGGAAACAAGCTTAGCGATAGCGCTGCTAGCGAAGTCTACCACTTACTGGGGGCGCAGACAGCGCGCACAGGGCTAAACTCGGAAGTGCAGGTCGGCTTGCGATGGTACATGATAAGGTGGCTTGGTCGAACACGTCGTCTTGCCAGCCCGACCTTTTATATGGTATCGTCAGGGAACATCATCATGTGACGCCAAGTTCAGGGGTCGATCCATAAACCCGCGGATTCCAGAATATTCTACATGAGCTGGACCCTGCAGTTCGGACCCCGAAGTACAGGTAAAAGCGCCACTCAACTGTCCCGAGGTATTTGCAATGGGGATGAACACCAACCGGCAGTCAAGAAACCCATCTACTAGTGTATAGATCCTTGAGCACTGTTATCCACCATCATATGGCTGAGTTCTGGTTGTGGGGCTATAGCGTAGGCCCTAGGCCACGAAAAGACACCATTTTTTTTCTACAGCTATCCAGTCATCATAACTATGAGCCTACACCGCATGGGGTTCATACATCGATATTATTCCGAGAGTGAGGGTGGGCATGCACCGTCCTTTATGAAATACACCGGGGGAATAAACGGTGTCAACCGGCGTTTATATAGTGGTGATGGTTGCACAAGCTGGGGCCTTTGCGTGACGTGATGCATGGCTGTATGGCGACCACAGTGCATACTTTGGTGGTTGCGTATATCCGGAAGCTGCAGAACACCCATATCGGCCGAGGATACAATTTGACCTTGATCTGGACCAGAAGCCAATATCTTTTGAGTCATGAATTTGGACGCAGATGTTGGGAGTTAGTCCTGGATTTCCGGACCACAGTGGAATTCGGGCTTCCAGATAGTATGTATGTATGCACATAGAAAGTTTAAAAGGCTTGTCATTTGCTTTTCCCAGTTCAGTCCTAAATCAGGGTAGGCATACCAGAGTTTCCATGTTAAAATCGGGTGTGTGATGCAGAACTGGATGCCTTCCTGTAACGGTTAAAGCTATTGCTAAGCTATCCTATCCTATCCTTGAGGTGGGGCGATTACAACGTGGAGTAATCCGTCATTGATAAAATATGATGTCATCCAGACTTTGGAGTAAGATAGGATTGGCTTGGCTTAGCTCTCGCTCTTACTGGATGACATCCACTATCCAGACGAAGCCGCTAAGTTCACGGCAGTGCCGTGTCCATCCCATGTACACCCATTGACTAGGAGCTATAACAAGTTTTACTCCTTGGCAAGTTGTTTGTCTGGCTGTGTGCCAACCCCCAAGAATCCCCATGGTTCTCCATTTCCCATTTCCCTTCTGCAAACACAAGCCCACGTTCTGTTAGCAAAGTGACTGACAGGGGCTGTGTTTCTGCGGTTCATGGGTGGCACAGGTGTGGGGTTTCAGGTGGGGTTGTGGGCAACCCACCACGGAAAATCCCGGGGCTATGTCGTAAACGGAAGCTGGGCTTGAGGGCAGTGAAAAATAGCCTTCGCCAAACCAATATGATCCTGGGCAAGGGCCTGTCACAATCATCTCAGCTGCTCATCAGGGCGTCCATGAGGCTAGGGAGATTGCTCACCGCACCCCACCAATGTGAGCAATCCATCATTTAGCCATCAGACCATGCCCTAGGTGAAAGGTCTTACTGTAGGGCCTAGCCATGCCCTGTCCAAATACTCATCATACCAGGAAGCGACAATGGGATTGGCAGATACATTTGTTCACCGTGTGGCCCAAATGGAATGGGTGGTTACATCCCGTGTGTATTAAGCAAGGTGCAGAAAAAAATCGGTTTGACCGGTGTTGCCGAACGTCCTTTGCTTAGAATCGTGTTTGGAGTTAGCGGCGTGATCGCAACGCGTAAAGCTGGTTTAGCGCCGAATCGCAGACCGGATAGCTGCCCGTAAGGGCTAAAGACTATCCTATCCTAGAATAGCTCCAGGTCGATTTTACGCGAGTTTTCATCTATGTAATTGTGCCCGGGAAAATACAGACACATGGTGTACTATACAGCGCTGCCAAATGTGTCTCAAGTGTTGGTGGAAGAAAACAGTAGTGTCTTTGTACGAAATTCGGGGAAAAATTGCCTGGATAGGATAGAACGGTGGTTGGCGCTTACGGGCAGCTACCCACTCTCTAATATCACTTTAAGTATACATGTCTAAACAAAGACATCCTATGGTTACCGGGGCCAAGAACTCCGGTGCTGCACGCGGAGCGGCTGTAACAGCTGCGCTGCACTGCGCCTCAACACACCAAGAGCCCAAGCCCAAGACAAGCAATTAGAGTGTCCTCCCCAAACCAGCCTGCCGGTCGAGAGACCGAGGCCAGTAGTGGCGCCTCCCACCAACCAATGTACCACCGATCTACCATAGACACGGCGGCTACACTGTCCATGGTGGCCTTGCAACCCGCCATCAACGGGAAAAACCGCGCTCACGGTCTACAGCCCCGCATCCCGAGATCGGAAACCAAGCAAAGTGGCCCAACAGGCGCCGCGCTCGCGATCCAGTTCCTATCCAACGGCAAATCAGCTACCGGATGCGCTCGCAGCCACACAGCGGGCCACCACCCCGGTGCCGGACGAGGCGCGCCTGTAGCAGATGCGCTGCGCTGCGTCCGAACACGTCCGGCGCTCGGACCACGCCGTGCACTTGGCCGGTGCCTGCGTTTCGATCCCCGCCACCGACCCACTGATCCAGTCCCCGCGCCTTGGAGGGGACACCCTTCGTACGACAACCCGCCACCGACGGCGTCGAGCCCCGTGGGGGCGTCGTCAGCCAGTCGACAGACGGTCGGTCGAGCCCGTGGGGGCCGTAAACGCGACCGCTGGGTCTGCAACAATTGGCGGGTTGCGTTCGCCACGTCATCACCTGCGCCGGACACACCATCAGGGCCAGCACCCGCGGCGGGAGCCTCGTCGGAGGCGTTCGCTCGGCCGCGGGCACGACGTCGGGCCGAGCCCGTGGGGGCCGTGGGCGAGACGTGGTGGCCCAGTGGTGGTCGGGAAGAAACGAATGAACGTTTGCTTCCGCCGCTCGGGCCATATAACGCGGGCCAAGGGTTTAGTCACGTGACTCAACCGCCGAACCCGACTGCCGCTATTTGTGCAGGTCGGTAACCAATAGGAAATTTTTGTCCAGGTCACGTGATAGGACGATCACAAATCGATCGAGTCCAGAGCTCAAAAGCCGCGTGCACCTCACAGCGTCACCGTTTGCAAAATTTATAACCCGTAATTATACTATAGTGACAATAGGGAGTTTTTGCATGGCCGAATTTCCGTTAGCGCGATTTGCTCCACTGCAATGACGTGTTATAAATTTTGTAATCGCGATAACTGAAAGTCAGCTATGCAAAAACTCCCTAATACTCTACAATATGTGGTACATTACAGAGTCTTAATACGGGGAAGGACGACCACCACCAGCAAATCTCGACACAGCCACCGACACGGCAAAATTCTGTCCTCGAAGTCTTTTACTCGCTTTTCTGCAACAGATTCTATATTACTTTACTACTAAAAAGTCTCACTACACTGCGTAGAATGTCATCGCCCGCTACAGCGAAACCCGGGCGCCCCCCCCCCCCGGATCGGCACTCCAGCGGGGGGCACCCGACACGCGTCTCAACAACACGCCAAGGCAGATGCTGCCAGCCCTTCTGACCTTCTCGAAGGGCTCTACGCTAAGTCCCTCGTGCCAACCGGGGAAGCTGCGTCGGTCGAAAACCTAGCTAACGCCCTTCTTCTACTGTTGAAGCAGAAAGAACACACCAAGAACACGAATCTCCAAGTCACCCTGAAATCAATCGCCGCGCTGCTCAAAGTCGCATCAGATCCAGTCGGCCACTTGCAGTCAGTCCTGGAGAACACAGTGGAGAAACAGGTTGGGACCGCCATACACCGCCTGCAAGAGAACGTCACGAAGATCACAGAGGAGCTATCCGGCCTCAAAGCTGAGTACTCACGCGCATCCGCGGAGATTGTTGCGAGGGTTGGGGAAGTCCGGAGTGGCGCTCAGCCGCATACGAAGAGTCAGTCGAGAAACACGGGGGAGGCTGGACGGGGAGAGGGTACCACAGGTAGAGGCGGAGCAGGAGGGTCGTATGCGGCGGCCGTGGGGGGGCAGATGGAGAGGCCGGCGCAGATTGTGACGTCGCGCATTGACAAACAGGACCGGCAGATATTGTTGGATTGTGACTCGGTGGAAGGGGACGGGGTCGAGATGAGCGTGTTGCCAGAGTCTGCTCTCGTGATGAAGGCTCAGTTGGCGATGGAAAACCTGGGCGAAGACTTGCGGGCGTCCATGCCTGAGGGAGCGAAGTTCCGTAGTGCCAATGTACTGCAGAACGGGGGTGTTGTCTACGAGCTGAACTCCAAAGAGGCAGCTGATTGGATCAAGCGGCCAGACATCTGTGCCGCATTCGCTGACAACTTTGGTTCCACAGTCAAGTACAAAGAGCGCAGCTTCCCGGTCGTCGTCGAGTGCGCCCCGATCTCGTTCGACACATCGACGAAGCACTCTTTCAACAAGTTGGAACATGACAATAACCTGCCAGCCAACTCGATCACCAGTGGCCGATACATCCGCCCTCCGGCTCTACGCTCTCAGGGCCAGCGCCACGCTCACGTTGTGTTGCAGTTCCGCACCAAAGAAGCCGCCAACGCCTGCATCAAAGCACCGATAGTCATCGAAGGCAAGCAGACCGACGCCCGCAAGTTGGCCAAGAAGCCGGTCCGATGCACCAAGTGCCAGAAATTCGGTCACTCGACAAAGAGGTGCAGGGGCGCGACCTTCGAGTGCGGAACATGCCAAGGCCAGCACAACACCAAAGACTGCCAGAACCGCAACAACACGTACTGCAAGACGTGTCGAGCCCCGGGTCACCCGACCTGGGACACCAAGTGCCCCGGATACTACGCTGAGTGCGCCTCGTTCGCAACACGTGTCCCCGACAACCTCTACAAGTTCTATCTCACGAGCGAGGAATGGACCTGGGAGAAAGTTACAGACGCTAAGCCCTCCATTACCACACCCCCTCCTTTCCCCCCCACGGCCGCAGCCTTTGCCCAGCCCCAACCCCCGCGTGCCCCACGCGTACCTCGCCCCCCTCCATTTGGCCGCTTTGCCCAACATAATACCACAACCTCTGCTGACCCAAGCCGTGACCCTGTTCCTATCCCGAACAATATAAGCAGACTAGACCCGATAGCTATGGCAGCTCCAGTGAGATGGGGCGACCAGCCAGTCGAAGGGCCGGGCTGGGGGGATCGGCCCTTGTCGCCGATAACCTTCTTGACCCCAACACCGGCTCCGGCCCCGGCGCCCGACTCGGGTCGCTGGACGCCCTCTGCACCCGTCGCATCTCATCCGCGCCCGGACAGCGTGGCAGGACCCTCCTCTGGGGGGCGCACAATCCAGCCCAGGATTGTGCGTGGGAAGAGCGGCTCCCAAAGCGTGCCCAGGCCCGCCTCTCCAGCGAGGTCTCAGAGCCAGCTGACCACTTATTTCACGCCTCGTCGAGATTCGTTCTCCTCCATTTCCTCTATCGCCGAGACGCCCGTGGTCTCTAATGCCTGAACAACCTCTCCGTGCCAGGGAGAGTTTGCGTATCTGGCAACAGAACGTGAATGCCTCCCACTCAGCGCAGGATGAGATCCTACGCCTAGCAGACCCAGCGACTTGGGATATTATTATGCTCCAGGAACCTTATTTCACACATCTTAATCTCGCCCCTGTCTCCTCCCATTGGCATACCATTTACCCTACAAACCATCTTGACTCCGGGCTCCGCTCACGCTCTCTCACCCTGATCTCCAAACGTCTCTCAACCAACGAATGGCGTGCCGTTCCTTTTGCCTCACGCGACGTCACATGCATAGAACTGACAACCTCCCAAGGGCAGGTCAGAGCCTTCAACATATACAACGACCTCAAGAGTGACGAGACTTTGGAACTTGTTCATGAAAACCTCCTCGACCTACCCCAACACACCTCGACCCTCCTTGCGGGAGACTTCAATCGCCACCACCCGATGTGGGATGAACCAAGGAATGAACAACTGTTCACGGAAAGCGCCCTCGAGGCTGCACAGAACTTAATTGAGTTGCTTGACCGTTTTGACCTGAACATGATCCTCCCTGCTGAAATCCCCACCCTAGAACTTTCGTCAAACAAAAACCTCTCCCGGCCGGACAACGTTTTCCTCTCTTCACGCCTGGTCAACTCTGTCAAGCGCTGCCTGGTTGTTGAGGCGCCGCGCATCTCATGCACCGATCACTTCACCATTCAAATAGAGCTGACCCTGATCTGCAAACAGGCACCAAAAACGCCGCGCCGCAACTTCAAAAAGGCTGACTGGGAGAAAATCCGGGTCGACTTGGCCAAGGCTCTACCAAACACTGCTCAACCACCAATCACCAGCACCGCAGAATTCGATGCCCGTCTCGACAAAATCATGACGGCAATGAACAGTGCCATCGAAGCCCATGTCCCACTCACACGAGAATCGCCCTATACCAAGCGTTGGTGGACCCCGAGGCTTAAGGAACTACACACGGTGAAGTCAGATTTACACATCGCAGCGAACCGTCACAAAGCCACGCCAGATCAACCCATCCACAGGTTGTATGCGCAAGCAGACAAAGAATTCCAAAATGCCAAGCGCAACGCCAAACGGGACTGCTGGCACACCTTCATCGACGAAGCGGAGGGCGACGACATCTGGACAGCTCACAAGTACCTGACATCTGCACCCACCGACGGCGGAGCAGCCCGCATTCCGACCCTCAAGACTCCCAACCCGGCTGGCGGCCAAACTGAACACGTGACCAACGCACAGAAGAGTGCGGCGCCCCATGAATCCTTCTTCCCACCGGCCCGGAACCCACACATCGAACCAGCTGAGTACCCGGAACCAGTCGAAAGATTCCAGCATATTACCAAAGACCAACTGAACAGGGTGATCACGAACATCAAACCGCATAAGACACCCGGCCCTGATGCAATCCCCAATGTCATGTTCAAGGAGTGTCGAAAGACGCTCGTGTTCTGGCTCCTCCCTCTCTTTCGGGCAACCTTCGACCTCGAGTACTACCCTGAAAGCTGGAAGGAGTCGACGACGGTAGTGCTGCGCAAACCAGGAAAGAAAGACTACACCATACCCAAAGCGTATCGTCCCATCGCACTTCTCAACGTCATCTCCAAACTCCTCTCTGCATGCGTTGCTGACTCACTTTTTTTTTTTTTTTTTTGGAATCAATATTTATTGTCGTATGAAGGCAGAGCCTTATGTTTCGACATCATAGACGAGAGAGAGAGAAAACATGAACAAAGACCAGAGACACTATCTAGGTAGGTAAGGTAAGTGAGAGAGAAACATCTTAGCTCAGAGGACCTTAAAGGAACACAGTACTACGGAAGAAGGTATGGCGGGAAGTGCTCTATGCGACTACGCTACGGTAACTAGAATTACTTAATGAGATCAGAAAAACGAAATGTGCGGCGAATGAACTCGAAAAGTGCAGGAAAAGCGGATGCATCAGAGAGAAGAAAAGAAATGCTCGAGAAATTCCGGCCTTTGGAGGTTAGGACTTCCTGCCGGATTGGCTCATATTTTGGGCAACGCAGTAGGTAATGTACTACGGATTCCTGGGCTTCCCCACACCCTTGGCAGACTGGCGAGTCCACAAGTTGCAGCTTGTGAAGGTGTCGCCGGAGCTGTACATGCCCCGTGATCAGTCGGAAGAGGAGGGTGGCGTGCGAGCGCGGTAGTTTGGCTGTGTTTCGGAGGAAGTCCTCTGGGCGGATCGCGGGGTACCTGGATAGGAGCTTTACGCCGGCGTCCGACGCCTCCCAGTTCTCGATTGCGAAAATCCTGTTGTCGGATTTGACCAGGTCCTTCGCCGTAAGCCTGGTGATCTGCGGATGATAATTGTCCAGCATCCTGGGAACGAGGTCGTGCGGGTAGCGTTCTCCCTTCGCGGCGACTTTAGCTTCGTGATCCGCCAGTCTGTTACCAATGATGTCTCTGTGACCCGGGCACCAACGTAGGCTCAGCGAGATGCAGTCTTTGCGCGCTCGTATTTCGTCTAGTGCACTCCGGATCGCATTCAGCAGATGTTTTGGGGCCCCAAAGGTCAGTCCTTCGATGCAGGCGATGGCCAGTTGTGAGTCACTATATATGACGACGTCATCGAGAACTCTGAGCCTCGACAGGATCTGCGTGGCGCAAAGGATGCCTGCTAGTTCGGCCTCCACTATGGTGCATCTCTTCTGGTCTCCAAGTCTGGCGCCCGTGCGTGCTCGCGTGACGTCGTATACTCGGAGGAGTGCCGCCGCCCCCACTCCCTCTTTGCTTCTAGAGCCGTCCGCGTATATCTTCGTCTTGGCGTGGTCCGTCCTAGCCTCCATGAGCGCAGATGCCGGGCTAGGAAAGTAGCCCTTGGGTACTACCAGGTGCGGCTTGCCACCGTCTTTGAAGGTCCATTGTTCTATGCGGTACGGTATGTCTTTGACGTAGCGGAGGATGCGCTGCAGGGGCGTGACGTGGGACTTGTGCCCGACCAATGCCTTGTTCACCATCTTTCTGAGCGGGTGGTTATCCGGAACCGAGACTAGTCGAAACGCCGCGCGTTGGCAGGCCTCGTTCATGAGGTAGGGAATAGGGAGCAACGAGGCGAAGGCATCCAGGTGCTGGATGGGAGTGGAGCGAAGGGCGCCCAGAATGGCACGGGCCGCTGTGGACTGAACAATGGCCAGCTTCTTGGCGAAACCAACTGAGCCTTGAAAACGAGCTCCGTCTCGTGATGGGGGAACGATAGGGCTGAACCATACGTCGGCGGCGTAGATGAATCGAGGAACTGCTATGCCCAAGTACATACGCCTTGCTATTCTGGGTGACGCCCCGTATGACATGCGAGCTAGCCGGCCCAGCTGGGAGGTCCATAGGTGTCCTCTAGTTACTGCTTTGCTACATTGTTCCCGGAACCGGAGGCCTTGATCGAGGATAACACCCAGGAGGGTGTGCGAGGGTACGGCTTGTATAGTTTGACTCCCAATGACGAGCGCTGGCCTAAGGGGCTGACTCACTTAACACGCTAGTAGAAAAGCACGGCCTGCTCCCAGCACACCACTTCGGGGGAAGACGGGGTCGCACGACGTCGGACGCCATGCAGGTCATCACCTCGTTCATCAAGGATGCATGGCGTGGACACGATGTGGTGGCCGGGCTCTTCCTTGATGTCAAGGGAGCCTTTCCCAGCGCCTCACCAGCCCGGCTCGCCCACAACATGCGCATGAAGGGAGTCCCTGAACCCATCGTAGCATGGACCGAACGCAAGCTCCAAGGCCGCCGCACCATCATCAAATTTGACGACTTTACCTCAGAGTGGTTTGACATCGAACACGGTATTGACCAGGGATGCCCGCTATCATGCATCTTATACCTACTCTACAACAGTGGGGCAATCGAGCTAGCCGACGAGAGGAATCAAGAGCTGGCGAGTGGCTTCGTCGACGATATTGCCCTCCTAGCGCGAGCGAAAACTCTGAGCGAAGCGAATGCCAAACTGGCCTCAATGATGGACCGACCAGGGGGAATGAGGGAATGGGCTACTAGCCATACATGTGAGCATGAATATGAGAAGACAGCGCTAATAGGCTTCTCCCGCAGGCCACATGAGACCCGCCCATCAATAACAGTCGCAGGAGTCACGATCGAGCCAACAACCTCACACAAGTTCCTAGGAGTCATCTTCGATCAACAACTCAGGTGGAACGAGCAGGTGGCCAAGGCGGTGGCAACGGGGACGGTGTGGGTGGACCAGATGAGAAGGGTTGCCCGCCTCAACCATGGTTTCTCGGCGCACGCCATGCGTCGCCTTCATCAATGCGTCCTAATTCCCAGAATTTCTTACGCCGCTGACGTCTGGTTCACTCCAATCACCAGGACCCAAAAGAAACGAGCAGAAGACCTAGAACCAGGGGAGAGGAATAAAAGAGACCACGGTTCGGTTGGATTCGCGAAGAAGCTGGCCACGGTCCAGAGACAATCGGCCATAGCAATCACAGGCGCCCTTCGCACTACCTCGCACGTTGCCCTCGACGCACACGCCAACATCCCCCCGATTGACCTAGCCATGAACCTCACATGCTTCAGAGCAACGATCCGGATGGCCACTCTCCCGGAATCCAACCCATTGCGCAAGCACCTGCTCCGAGCTAACCGTTACGTCAAGAGACACAGGTCAGCGCTTCACGAATTATTGCATGCATTCAACATACTGCCGTCCACATTTGCACCAGTGCCAGAATCCCCAACCACACCCAGAATCATCAAGATCTTGAATCCAGTCCTCCCCCCCTCGCGGGAGGAGGCGATGGCAGCGGCGGGAAGCACCGATGCAGAGGTACACATATACTCGGATGGCTCAGGTATCGATGGAGGGATTGGGGCGGCAGCAGTCCTCTGTCGAGACGGCCAACCCGACAGGACCCTCCGACTTCACCTAGGCTCGGACAAAAATCACGTAGTATACGAGGCCGAACTAGTTGGAGCGATGCTGGCGCTACACCTTCTCTCCGGCGAACGCAATGTCCGCACCGCGTGGATCGGTATTGACAACCAAGCGGTCATACTTGCACTACGCGGCCCCACCATGAAAGCTGCCCCGCACCTAATCCTCGCCATCGCTGATATCACCAGGCAACTCAATCGCACGCACGCGGGCCTCTCGATCACGACGACGTGGGTCCCTGCCCACGAGGGAGTCCCAGGCAACGAGCTCGCCGACCTCGCAGCAAAGGAGGCGGCAAAAGGCACATCCAGTCCCGCAAACGAACTACCGAGCTACCTACGAAACACGATAGTCAACAGCCCAGCAGCAGCAAAGCAGGCGTACAAAGAAGCTCAGAAGGTTATCTGGAAGGACCGATGGGCAGGAGAACTCAGCGGCGGCAATGCGCGCATCCGCGACATCGACCACACTACACCTTCGAATGCGTTCCACAAGCTCGCTCAGACCATGCCGAGAAGACACGCTTCCCTACTCGTTCAGCTCCGCACTGGACACATCCCCTTGAAGGCGTACCTCTACTGCTTCGGACTGTCGGACACAGCCACTTGCCCAGCCTGCCGCCAGCGACCCGAAACAGTCGACCACTACCTCATGCGCTATTCAGCGTATGACCAGGCGCGCCAGAAAAGAAACATTGCCTTCCCCGCAGCCGCAGACTCGCTACCCACCCTCCTCTCATCTAGAGAGGTGACTCCCCATCTTATGACCTACATCCGGGAAACCGGACGCTTCTCCCAACTCTCACGCGCTTGACGCCCATTCACCAGGTGAAGTAACGTTGCTATATATACCCAGAAACACCAGATAACGCACTACACACAGGCAATACATCAACACCGCCCTAACAGGCGCCGAACAGTCCGTATACCAACTATGAAGAGACCGTAGACAGGATGAACGTCGCACGGAAGGAGCCGGTTCGCGAGCTTAAAACGGGTCAAGGACCCGGACGACAGGGGGGCGTAGGCTCGTCTGGCGGGCAGCAAGGGACCGGGGGGCCTTATGGGATGGTTGGCGCGAAGCGCGGTAGATTCAAAGGACTCTTTCTCCTCCCCTCTGCTCTTTGTATGGTCTACATAAGCCACGGGCTTCACAGACGTATAAACATGATTCAAAAAAAAAAAAAAGAGTCTTAATACAGTAACTAGAAGTTGCCGTGACCGGCTACTGACCTTGCTACGGTCGTTTTTGTGTAATGTCGACTTTATTACATCGACATCAATCGAGAACTTGCGGGCAAAACTGAATCATTTAGAACCGGAACATAGTACATTGCTGGGTGTCAGGATACAAGTTACTGAACTTGGCACTCAAGAAGTTGTTTCGGAACAAAGCAAACGGACCAGATCACAAACTTGGCTTCTATGTAATTATTTCTCACTAGAGAGGAGATCCTGGGCAGCATATTCACCGACGAAAGCGGAGGCAGGCTCAAACTTGACCTTCTTAACTGGGGACGCAGTTCGCTCAGCACGGAATTGACGTTTCGACCGACCGCCAACAACAGAATTGGCAACGGTGTGCCAGCACCTGACGAGCTGCCACCCATCGATATGAAGATCATGGATTCAAGTTCAATTCCAGCAATCTCCTTGGGCATCGAGATCGAAGCGAGAGTTCCGCGCACCGACAACAGGCATTCCAGTTTCGGAGGATTGAGCTTGGCAAAGCGCTTCGTGTTTGGAACAGTGATCCCGACGTTGAATGTCTTCTGGCTCGCAGACTGAAGCCGGAATCTCTTGGTTCATAGATGAGCGCATATAGCCACGACTCACAACCCAATCATAAAAGCCGACCTCGAGGAACCAACTCCGGTCAACCATATTCTTGACGACTCCAATGGTGGTGACGGTGGCCGGCGGCAAGAGAACGTTGATGCGCTCAGCTTCTTCAGCCTCGGGCGGGATACACATCTGGTTGGCGTCGATGAACCCCCCCATCTTCACCAGGTAGGAAGAAGAGGTCACCAGCGCAAAACACAATGGCATCCTCCTGGAACAGTCCTTCCCCCGACCAGTGGGCCGAGCAAAAGAAGAAATATAAGTAAACAGCTGGATATACAAAATTCATACCAACGCCCATGTTGATGCACCCGGCCTTTTCAAACATAAATGGACCATTGGTTGTGATCGCAAAAGACCCCTCGGCGTTACGGGCGATATAATTCATTGTTGGTGTGAACACTATGTATCTATACTAGGGGGGCTTACTCTGCACATTTTTCATTAAGTAAGGTTGAAGCTTGCTGTGGCGCGGCGGTTCACCTATTGTGTAGTCGTTGGCCGTGGGCCATTAGGGCCAAAAACGCCCACATCAGAACCAGCAAGCCTCAACCTAGCCCTTAGCGTATCGGCTGCGAATGGAGAGAGAAGCAAGAAAAGTACTGTACTCAAGGTACTCACAGATGCCAGAGCTCGAAGCTCGGATGCATCAGTGCATGGCGCAAGCCATTGGGCAAAACCTGCCTTAAAGCCCCGACAAGCCGCACATCGGGCAGGCACTAGCGAGCCATCGCAAGTCTGAGGCGGAAAGCTGCTACATGGGGCAAGCGAACTTAGCCACCCGGCGTGACTTTGGCACGTTCAACCGTTGCCCGAATACATAGTCATCGGCACCACTTTTTAGTATCGCCGATGGCTCAAAATCTTAGATCCTCCGATGTATGGTTGTTGGGCGGCGCGTGGCAGCCACAAACCACGGGGCCCATGAGGTAGCACGCCTGAAACCATAAAAAGACGTACCAATACTGTGAACGACTAAGTAACTATCTCTCTGCCTTTGCTACCCCTCCGGGTTCCTTCACAATCTGCTCGTCCTCTCAAGCTTAAGGGATATGGAACGACGCGCCAAGCTCGATAGAGGGTTGTGCACGCATCGCTCGCCATGGGAGTCGCGGACAAAGATATTCAAGCGTCAGCCGAGGCCTCGAGTGACGTGACCCGGAAACTGCATGAAGTATACCAAGGTGGTCTCATTTAAGACTTGAAATCAGGTAAGAGCGGGAAGGGGCGTTAGGCGTATGACCACGTGATGATATAAGTTTGCGTAGGACATTTTCTATGTTCAAAATGGCTGACTAATATCCAGGGGGGGTGTGACCTTGCAGTAGCAAGGTGATAAAAAGTTCCTCATCATCAAAATACATTTCCATATCGTCTAAATACTGCTTTCCCCCCTGAATCCAATCTCATTATCGAATCTATCCTCCCGCAAATTATCGGGCGGGTTACCTGAGCTCATGTTAAGCTTCTTTTGACCTTGGCAGCCTTATTCCCGGTCATACTTTTTGCACGTCTACGCGGTTCACCGGCAGCACGAAGCTTGTCAATCTGAAGATCTAAGTCTTGAATTCGCAGCGATCAGAGGGTATCATATGTTGCATCTGCTAAAAGCTCGACTTTCTCTAATTTTTCTTTGTTGGCCGATTTTCTTGCGCTTGCTTTCTCCTGGCTCCATCGTCTCACGGCTGCCCGCTCCTGCAATGCTTCGTTTATCTTTGTGCCAACCTTTCTATCCGATCCGCTCGCATCCAGTGCTCGAGCCTCCTGGCGAATATATGGGCCATCGGCACTGGTTGGTGCTTGTTGTGCCCAATTATATGTATTATTACGCGACCACATAACGTGTGCGTTACGCTGGTCATCGGTTATTGTTGGAGCTCGGCGGGGCATTTGTCGACATTGGCCTCGTGCACCTTCGCTAGCATCGCTTGTAGGCGGTAGCCAGGCATTTTGACGTTGCCCTGGAGTTGCTTGTGCGATTATTCCGCTAGGGTCAAAGTCAGCCGTGAACCGCCCCCAGGTCTTCAGTGCACGTTCAAAGGCAGTCGGTGCCGTTTGAATGTCTGGCAGCTGCGGTACTAGGGACAAAACTCGATAGACAACCTCGGGACGGTCCCAGGGCTCTGCGTCTAGTGTGCTTGTCGAAGCTGATGCATCTGGAGCAAGTAGAAGGTTGGGGGTTTGAAAAATTATTTGACCGTGCTTTTTGACCTGGTTTTGTGGCAAGGTGGAGACGGGGAAGAGGGGATGTACAGGTGGTGGAGGTCGGGAGCAGGGGGCGCCGGTGGATCCGCGGACCCCCCTGGGACCCCTGGTCCAAAAGTCCAAGGCATTCAAGGATCTACTGTGAACCTTGCGCATATATGGGTGTCCAACTGCTTGGGCATGCAGGGAAAACACAGCAAGCTCTAGCAGCGTCGGGGTATCCTGAAGGCCAAGGTATATCGCCAAGTATAGACTGAAGGCGGTCGCGGTAAACGTGTCGACCATCACGCCAGAACTGATCAAGGTAGGCTGAAGGCGGATACATTTGGCCATCACTCACCCAACTGCACAGGACATTAAGAAGGGCAAGTATAACGTTATATATAAGATCGTCTCCCGAGGCCTACCAGGACAACGATAAACCCCGCTCTTGCCTCCTGTCGAAAGAGCTGGCGCATAGGAAGCATGAAACGATTGTGGGCGAGGCTCACTGCATCACCACCTGGGGAGCCAATTGGTTGGGGATTCAACAACCCACTCGAACTTTTCTGGCTCGGATTTTGCCGCTGGATGTGAAAGTTGCCATTAATGGGTATCTATCTGGCAGGTTTTTGTATTCTTTTTGTATTTATTAATTCCCTGTACATGAGCGCTCTCATACCGCCGCTTTAAAGCTCGTAAATCAAGTTGGTTTTGGTGAAAATTTGGCCGTTCCACTTCAGGGGCGGGCACAGTATATTACCTCAAATCCTGTTTGTTGCCGAGATATGGCTCGTTTTCCGACAGCCACGGTTTTGTGTTTTGTGTGTGCACGAATTGACCAAGGTTAAATTGACGTGTTACAGCCGACGCCATATCGATAGGCCACTCTCGATTTTTGTACACAGGGTCCTCACCACAAATGTAATCACGCGCAAACCACCCCGGATGCCAAGCCCCATACCATATAGAAAATGGGATCAACAAAATAAAAATAAAAATTCTTGGGTAATTAGCCTGCATTTAGCCAACCTTTATGTTGGTTTCTCAGCGCCCAAAATAGATAAAACACTGGTAAGATAAAAGCGGGAGTTCGGAGAGAGGAAGGTCGCCCGCACACATTTCTTTCTCCCCTGTTGCGCTATTTTTCAGCCAAATCACTTTTTATTGCTTGTGTATCCTCCCTATGCCTCACAGCCTAACCAGGCCCCTTGCATCCTATGTGTGGCCGATGCTGGCGCCACTCTGCCGGTTCCACCTTCCACTGTCCCCACTGTACTGGTCCCTCAAGCTTTCAGCAACCAACCCACTCCGATCCCACCAGCCAACCTTCCCATCGGCCTGACACTCTTTGGTCTTCAACTGGCTGTGCCAGCAGCCAGGAAAGAGGTGGAGGTGGTGAGCCCATGGAAGCGCCGGCTTAGTTAGCAAACAAAAAACACTACGTGCGAGAGCTGTGGACTGGCTCATCAATATGGCGCCAGCTGTAATCGAGATGACGAGTGATGATTGAAGAACCCTGTTGACTCACAACAAAGGGGTTCACTCAGTATATATGCCCCACTCAATCACCCATCCGCGTCACCCCTTCTGCTCGGTGCGATCTTGGGAATTACGTACAGATGGCACGCCCCCAGCCACACGCTCGCCCTACCGCCAATTCTATGTCCGGATCCCGCCAGCTTGCTGTCCCCGAGCCGCCCCGCGGCCGAAAGGCTCAACCCGCCGTTATGTCAGACAAGCACACGCCCGTCTTGGCCGAAACGGTCAAGTGGGCTGGGGAGGCAGGTCCCCTG
>WSTG01000262.1:0-23285 GCA_019616325.1 Ceratobasidium sp. 394 | reverse complement strand
CATCTAACCGGTCTCTGGCTTGCCATGTAATACTATATACACAATAGACACGCTGCGTCCCTCTAACTGTTCCCGTCGCGTGCGTAGGACCAGATTTGCATGGGGGTGGGTGGTAGCAAGCCATGGTGGGTTTGAAAGTAAATAACTGGTGGGTAGGTAAGAAAGAAAGCGAGGACAAGCGAGGGTGAAAGTGTTGGTGTAGTTTGATGTGAGGTGTTTTGAATTGTGTAGTGGGGCTGTAAAAATGGATTCCCAGCACTTGCACTACAGCCCAGACAATCCCAGGCATTTCTGCAGGCTCTCACACCAGTGATTATTTGGAATGTAGCTGTGTCTAAATACAGTGTGCCACAAAACCTATCATGAAAAACAGCTAATACTCATAATGCCCATACACAGCATGAGCTATAGCTTACATAGGCGGTATGTCCACAATAACTGTGCATCTTGACTATGACTAAACAAGTGTTTAATCTCATTTGGCCCAGTAATCATTGAGCTAGGGGTCAAACAGTCAAACAGTTTTTATGATATAGGTTGTGTGGCAGCCTGGCCAGGAAACAGTGCATCAACGTCCAGGGGCCTGGATCATTTCTGCCTCCCGGTAGGGACAGCACAGCCTGGGCCTGTGGCTATTCTGCTTGCAATGCTGTGCCAGCACAAGGATTGCAAGTTGGAGCCATGTGCCAACAGCCATGGCAGCCTGAGCACCAAGCAGCTTGTGCTGCTTAACACGTCTGGGGTGGTTGGAGGGGTATTTGAATCTGCTAAGTGCAATAGGAGCAGTCACAGGCTGCCTAGACCAGCACATCTTGCTGGCAGAGCCTCTGAGTGGAGGCAACCCCCAAACTAGACACTGATGATGCTATATTGCCACAGAAATGAGCTGATGTGGGAGCCAATACTGGCTGCTGTGAGATGCTCAACCATGAGTTGCTTGCATACAAACAAGGTTTGCCAGGTGTGGGAGGTGCATTTGCAGGGTTGTGGGCTGGCGGGTGTACAATATATTGATTTGCAATGCCCTCCTTGGTGGATTTGGCGCATAGGGTTCCTCTATGACAGCGGGAACAAGGGCCATGTGTTGTGCACTGGTGGCAGTGTGGGACTTGGTTTTTCTGTTGGTTGTTTCTTCCCATCAGAGGTGAAAACAGGAACTGAAAACAAAAAAGAGTACAGTGCAAGTTAATCAGTGTGGTATGGATTAGTGGGGCTATAGAAATTAAGGAGATTGAATAGACCAGCTGGGTGGTTGTGTGGCAGAGAGAGTAAGTCAGTATGAGAAAAGGGGGCGGAAGTTTGAGGAACACTCTTGTATGGTATTTGTGTATGTGTTTACATTCTGTATTGTAACAGATACATACAATTTGAGAGAATATGAAATGCATTGCCCTTGGACTCAGTATGTGGACTCAAGTTGACCAGGCCAACAGCCCTTTTGAAAGACATACTATTCTCTTTTGGTGTCAGCCAGAGCCCTCACATTTTGCTGGCTCTGAAGCTGCCAAGGCAAGACTTATATATGTGCACAAATGGATTATTTCACAGATTGAATGTGAAATGCAAGCTGTAAGACCTGCATTTGCCTCACGTACAGATGGCATCCCCTCAGCCTGTGCTTGGCCTTACTGCCAATCGTAGATTTGGCTTACACTAGCCTGCTCTCAATTTCCCCGCATCTAAAATTGTAAACCACTGGTTATGGCAGACAAGCACATGCCTGTCCCAGACAATATGGTTCTGTGGGCTGGGGTGGCAGGCCCCTTGGAAACACAGGGTGGCAGCCTGGCACCTCACTACATCCACGCAGCCAACCACTGGGCATTCAGAATGAGTGGGTTCACTGTGAAGGCATATGACCAGGGGGTGGCTGGGTTATAATCGCATGCGGGCTATGGGAGACCAGTATGCATGGTGTCTTCTATGTGTCTATGTCCAGGTGCCACAGCCTCTCAAGCTCTGGGGTCATGAGTAATTACTTCCCTGCACTCTCATTTGTCATTCACCTCTGATGAAACACCCAGGTGGCCAGTAGTAATGTCAGCTCGGAAAGAATATCAGGATGTGGTGGATATACCGCAGATTCCTGATCCGAACTACACATGGCATTGGCTGTGGTCTGCTGACTACCAGGGGCTGAAAGCGTTTGTGCATCCTGTCATTCCTCATGGATCCACTCAAGGGGTAAATTCCCCCGACGGCCGTCCCATGCACCTCTTGCCAGGTTTGCCAAGAACTTGACCTCCCACATCTGCCCAATGTGCCTGCATACGGCTGACTGTGAACCCCGGTGTCCCTCCGGAGTGAACACATGGCTCTGAAATTGGCAATGGCCAACGACAGGAAGTATATGCCACACTGACTAAATAGCGACAATGAAAACAGAGCATCTGACATTTCATCTACAACTGTGGATCTGGTGTCAGAGCTAGATGATGAGAATGCCACAGACAAGCATGATGAGGTAATGGGCAGCCTCGATGACAATAACGTAGGCAAGCCTGACAACACAGCTTTCAGTCGACAAGGGGACCCAGGGATACACAAATGTTTGGATGGATGGGTAAAGTAGAACATGCTCGCACAAAGGAGTCAGTAATCGAGTTAAGTGTAAATGCGCACTATATGTGTGGCAGGACTTACCTATGGCTCAATGGGAAGTGTAGTCAATATGTAGAGACTCTGGAGGGCCCTCTCAAACCCATCTTTCTTCCTCACACTCACTCATTTGGCTATGACTTTTGGACGTCTTCTGTTTCTATACATTCAGTATAGCATGGAGTATACAGGATATGAGTGAGCCCCAACTGAATCTTAACCAATAGAAAACATGTCACCAAGCACACAATTATAAATTTACCATGACCGATACCACTGTGATGACCCAATCTGCTCTGATCCACACCGAGTTGATTCCCTGCACAGCACGGAAAGTACAATATGTGGTGAATACAGATGGAAGTTATACTTGCCAATCTTGATCTGTATGGCTACGTAGATCATGGTAATAGTCATGTGACTTTAAACAGGCACCCGGCACCGGTCATTGGCCAGGGTCAGAGGTCGGGCATTTGATTTGGTGATATCAGATCCAGTCACATATTCCATGTATCAGGATCACACTCTCATACCTGAGAGAGACCGACTCCGACTTTGTATACTGAATGCAGGGTATATAAACAGGCACTCCGACTGAAGAGTTCCACAATGAAAGAAACATATCAATCATAAACACCCAGTGCCCAAAATCCGCTTCAGCGAGTGGTGGGCAATGGCTTGTGTAGTGCTGGTTGTTGAGGACCTTCAAAAAACAATGGCCACCTCAGTGGTGTGTGTTGCTCTAAATACCCCGATTTTCCAACTCACAATCCACAGCACCACCAGCGGGGAGGTGCCCCACCTGAGTGCCTGCAGAAACACCTGCACCTAGCCCTGTGACATTCAGTCCCCTACATGGTCGCCTGTGAATGCCGATAGCGCTGCTGAGCAAGCATTGCGCTCTGTTCAACCACATCATTTCACCCTGTCTCAATTGCCAGGAGCTTAATGCCCGCGCCACCTGTCCCAGCATAAAATCCACCGGCGGCACATCCATCAGCCCAGCAATGTCTACCACCACTTGAATGAGGGGAGGTGCTTGTGTATGGTGTTGTGCATGCAGATGCAGTGCTTGCCAACTAGGATCTGGTGATGATGAATTGCTGGCTGCATGTCATGATTGGCCTGCAAGTCCACTATTATGTTCAAGACCTACTGCATTGGCATGAAAGCATCTCATATTGTCAGCCTCATTCTTGACAGTAGGTATGTACCACCAACAGCCTGGCCGTCTTGGCCTTCAGCCCTGCTGGCAACACTTTGTGCATGCGACAATGAGCTAGTCTGACTGCAGCCCGTTGCCCAGAGCTGGGATCACTGATATCGGCTGCGCGTAGGCCACTGCATCCACTACCCTCTACATCAACATCCACGCAAAAGGGTGTGTCTGCCTGTGGAGCAGGGGGAAGATGTGCAGCAACCTTGCAGGATATGGTACCACAAGCGTCACCACCTCATCCAAATCTGTCATATGCTTCACCTTCCTCATTCAGCATTGGACACCCTAGCTCAGCACCACACCTGCCAAATGCATCAGGCAGATGTGCTGCCGCGTGCACCGGAGTAGTCCTCTAGCCCCGCCGACACCAGGGCCTTGTTTCAGATCACGTCTCTTCACTTGTACACCTGCTGTTGTAGCCAAAACCCCTCCTCCTGCTCAAACACCACCCTCGCCATCGCTGGGTGCAGGGTGCTGGAATATGCTGTGGCCATCGCTGTACTTTGTTTGACTAACCAGCAGAAGTCCTTGTGTGTGAGTTGTAGATCTCTGTCTCTAATATCACCTCCATACCCTGATGCATTGAGCAGATGACAAACAAGCATCTCCTACAGCCACTGCACATGCTCCAGGAACAATCCTGGATGCCAACAAACTCAATATCCTGTCCCTTCACCCAGGCTTGGCAGAGTTCAGAACACCTTTGGCACATGCGGGTTGCCCTAGCATGAAACCCGCAGTGAGCTAAGCTTCAACAGTCGGAGTCAGAGCCACTCCGAGCAGCAGCGACAGTCCTGTGAGGCTACTATCCTGACCTTGACTTGCAGGACAGCCGGTCCGCTCACCTCACCAGGATAGTTGAATTCTGCACTAATTGTTTCGTCTGCCAAAAATGATAGCTCCTCTGCCGTTTTTCCTGGTATTGCTTCAGCTCAGGGGTAGAATAGCCTGCAGGACCAGGCTTGTGTTGTTCCAATCCACGTACTGCATCACCAGTGAGCAGACAGACAAACAAACACTGACTAGACCCTGGTGTGTGATCTCGTTGGGATTTGGTCTTATCCCTGACACATGGTCAGGCATCAGGGGATATTAAGCGGCCCTGCTGTGTGCGCCTGTGGCGAGAGCTGGGAGGACGGTGGGCAATATCTCATTGGAAGCTACTGCTACAGGACACCTCTGCTTGGGCCTGGCATACATTGCATTTGTCGCCTTCACCCTCCAGGACCATGTCTTACTGGGTAGAATGCAGCTGGAGGAGAGGACCTGACGCGACCGCAGCCCTGTGACCCTCCATCCACACCCTGATGAACCAGTCAGCACTCCAGGATAGGGTCCCCTTGACGCTGTCAATGTTGGTGCACAATGAACACTACACTGTGCATGCAGAACACAATATTCCGTAATTGCGTTTGCGTTGTTACAGGCCAGTAGATTCAACATGTGAATGTTGATTTATTGCACACTTGTGTTTTTCCCCTCTGTTTCAGTTTTTCGTGGAATCAACCCAAAAGCAATCCTAAAAGCCAACAAAAAACTCCCAACAATTTAAGCTCGAGAATAAGAGATGAATCACGTACATAAATTGCCCCAAGATAGGCATCTACCCCATACTGAGGTGCACCCTCCGCATTCTTTGAGAGGTAGTAGACATTGATATTGAGTATATAGGTGTGTCCGAATGCATCAAAATCTCCACACTGCGTTGGCTGGTCATGACATAACTCACAGCTTGTGGCTCCATGATGATTCTTTGGTCGGAGTTCACCTGTACACACGAGGCAAGATCCATCTGTGAAGGTCCCCCCCCCCCCGTTCAAATCATCTGAAAACCTAAAATCAACGTGATATGTGCACATGTTGAAAAAATCAGTTACTACCAACGTGTAGGCCGGCAATCATGCTTTGACACCGTTGTTGATCCTGGTGGATCCGACACGGCACGGCATACCTGGAAGTTTTTCTTATCCTTGAAATGGGCACCAATGTTTGTCTCTGGGATATCAGGTTGGGGAGGTGCATGTTATTTTTGAATTAGCATACAGCTTGTAACATCAATGCAAGGGACCACTTGACTACATCGAAATGTTTAATCCAAGGAGTAGTAACTGAGTTTTTTTTGCCACTCTAGCTGCTGTCAACCAGAGCTCCTCTTGAGACCGTCTGGATGTATAGTAGTGAACAGCTCGTGATTGCAGGTGGATTGTAGAACTGAGGCAACATCTGTGGACCATGAACTCTCAGTGGGACAGTACATCACACACAGGCATGTTTTAATTTTTTATAAACTCCATTGTCCTACTGTTTCAGAAAACAACCTCTAGTTGAGGCACAGACCAAACACCTATGTGGCAATGCTGCCTATGCACGATGCCTTGCATGTTTCCAACCCTGTGTCTGGTTTACCAGTACACATATCTCATTCACGACAGCTGTTCATTGAGTTACAGGCACTCAGGGAAATCAAAGTCTTCCCATGATCGCTTATGGAGCTTTCCTTTTCATGGACGTGTCGCAGGTCCCAACCCTCAATCTAGACACCACGTCATGTCCATGAATACAATAATCTCGATCATTGATATGAGATTCATCCACATCGCCATGGGGGGGCTGGACCCATAGCTCTATCATCGATGCAGGAGGGCCTTGCCTGCTCTACTCCTTGTGCATTGCTTCAACGTTGCACATTCAAAAACGAGCTACTGACATGCCCAGTGATCCTATCTAGGCCGCTTGATTGCTTTGTCTGCCTTTGCCAAAGTTACACACGATATGTGGGGTATCTCCCAGCCTCCTGCATGCAGGGGTTTGTTACGATGATTGATGAACGTATCGCTTTGCCAAGCATGCAATTATGTTATCTGCCGAGAGAACACGCACCTGCATGCAATACTTGCAACCTGACCAGCCAGCCCAGGTCACATCTGGAGGACGTTGAAAAGGATTAAGACACAGGGAATGCAACCCCGCAAAAGCAGCAACCATGGTCACACTTGCTCCATTGGGTCAAAATACTAGATTGACACCCCTCCCGTTCCACCCTCTCCAGTTTCTTTAGTTCGCTGTTCCTCCCATGTCTGTTGCATAAGTCAAGCCACCAACTTGAACCTTGTGGCAACCTGTCTTGTAAGTCAAGACCAAAGCATGGTCGCAGGAGGTGTAATAAGTGTGTGAGGTGAACGGGATGATAACGTATATATATAGAAAGCATAGGACAGAGAATGACCAAGAGCACGGTGCAACGGTGGTTGGGACTAAGCTACCGCGAACTACAGTGCTTCCTGCGATACATGTAAGCATTCAAGTGTCTGTGCTCCTTACATGCCCCCTCCAGTTGATGAAGCATGTGGCTAGGATCCATACAAAGTGTGTGCAATACCACTTCCAGTATGCCCCACTCAGTTGCCGGCACACCAGCCGTACAGGCATCAAGTGCCGGCATGCTCTCTACTACACACACTGGAAATGCCTTGCAAGCAGACCGAATCATTGTGGCAAATTATGATGGCTGAAAATGACCACGCAGGAGCAAGGGGTCACACAAGATGAGGACTACAAGGTTGCAAAATTTAGACTCACTGATTGGAATGCAATTGGCATAATCTCGGTGCCATCCTTCAATTGCTCAACTTCAGTAGACCTTTGAGCTTCTCAACTTCTTGCCAGAAAACCTGCTGCACCCGGAGTCCGCCTGGTAAACCTGCATTTCCATGGCATGCTTGTCTGTGTTCGCTCCTCCGTTAACGAAATATAACCAAATTCCAATGAAATTTTCAGGTTGAATGTTTGGACAAATGAACTGAGTCAATTTCAATGAGTCGTGAGCGGCTATGTCACGTTCTGATCAGGATATCACCTGAATACCAGGTTAATGAACCACATACCCGTTAATTCATATTACCGTGTGCGTTCAAGCCATGTGCCCACCTTCATCGACGTTATTTGTCCTCTTCACAGCAGGTCCCAGGCTAAGCAACCGCTAATTGAAAATAGAACAGGAGGCCACCACACCCTCGCTCTTGCCCTGGCATGCATAACCCACTTCGTGAGGTGGTCCTTGATGATGCCCTTGTGCATCTGATAAAGCAGATCTGGCATCAACAGGCAGCCTGGGTTTATGTGAGGGCCGTCTACCTAGAATGGTTTCACTTCATACAGGCCTAGCTGTTCAAACACAGCAGACTCACCATGATTTTTGTGTTTGTCCATCACCTCAAGCACTTGTTTGTGAGTTCGCTGCTGTGAGTCCTCCAGATCCGCCCATTTCCCTCGTCGGATAGTGTGAAGTGGACAGTGTGTAGTCCTGGTGCAGGTAATCTTGCACTGCTCTGGAACATCTGCAATCTATGAGGCAAGGACGGGGTATATGCGCCTGAGGCCGCCAGCTGAACACACAACGTTCACGCCCATTGGGGATGCTTCGGATAGGGGTTTCAGGATTTTTCATAGGCGTTTGTGGAATAGATCCGACCTGTGGAATCAGTGTTGCTCTTCATTTGACCGGCAACTCAGCCTTTGCACCACTATATATTAAAGCAGAACATTTGTGCCCTTCAAGATCTGGCATTGAACAGATTTTGGCAGGTGCCCAACAGTCATGTAGCCTGCACTTTCTGTCACCACTAAACTTCATCAATTCAGTCTCATCTGATGAAATATAAACTGGAATGATTGTTCTGGTCTTGTCCTGGATCTTTTCCCTGAACTTGGTGAGCTTATTTGTGTGAATCACGTGATATATACACACTTACCTGCATCTCCCACATCCATTCTAATATACCCATTTGTCCATAATTCGTTCCATTCTCACTGGTGACATCCATTATTTTATGCCTTGTTTTCAATGAATTTCCCCAGCCGCTTGCTCTGTCGCAGTTATTTCAGGACTTCCAAGGTGTTACATATCCAAAATTTAACAATCTTCTTACCCAAGCCACCCACAATCTTGATCAATTGAAGCGTCCGATCAGGGCCACGCAGCCACTCCTCGGCAGCCTCGACAAGTTCCCGGTTGTTTTTGTAGGGGATGGTCCCCGTCGCCTGTATGCAGTAAGTTATGTATTCAATATATCCAAGGCAAGTAGTACTACTCGTACACATCATAAGTCTCTATTCTGAATTTTGCTGTTCATACTTAACTGCACTATATACAACTTCAAGAAGATATGGTTTTATCAAGTCACCCACATCCAGAAAGCTCCCAGCTGGAATCGTCTCGTCTGTTGTTGCCAGGTGGGTCAGCGGCCAACACAAAACTGATTGTACAAACAGATTGGCTGTGTTGGCCATAGTTCAGCAACAACTTAGCCAAATGGAACCAGACTGCTTGCAGACTAGAGCCAAGAGGCAAGGCTACTGCTGACACAGACATCAGCTTATGTAAGCCTAGACAGCCTGGTTAACAAGGGTCACATTGGTCATCGAGGTTTTCAATGATCAATTTGGTAAAGCACTGTAGGTCATGTGACCTGATGATCTTTGAGGTGACAGGCACACAATGTGCTCAAACAGAAAATGTGAGCAAGAATGGATCAGCATATTTCAGGCTCCCTGGGCATCATGTAAGTGTGCTGTCCAGTCATATTCAGGTTTGCCAAAGTGATCTCTGAATTCCTTATCATATGCACAGTCATCTGCTCGTACCAGCAAATTTGATGTGTGTGGCTGCGGTTATGAAAACACCAGTGACTAGTCAGCAAATGGTCTAAGAATTGTACGACATTTTGAGAGCTCAAGCCTGAGTTGGGTGTGCTTGCATGACCCCAGCAGTTTGATGATTTCATGTTGGAGATTGTGACATGTCAGTGATGTATATAACATCTGTGAGTTTCAACATGGCAATCACTTCAAATTTCCACATGGTTCCACTCAAGTCAGTTTCATAACATCGCTGCAAAGGATCACACAGCTGTAGGGCACACAGGATCACCCTGCTCAAGGTGGTTTTATGGTCACCGTATACTTGTTCTTGTGAACAAGTAGTGTTCCAGATTTTCAGACAGTAGCTGCATCCAACAAATAATGTTAGCATTTCAGCATCACTAGACCCAGCCTTACCTATCAGAATTAAAGCCAATGGCTAGTGCGATCAGTGAAAGACACTTGTGCAGGGTTCCAAAACTCATGTCCCACATTGAGGATTCATGGACCTCCACATCAGCAATTCATTTGCATGTGCATTCTTGGAGCTGATTTGCCTGAGTTTTTCGCTTATTCGTGAACGACTGTGATTCAAGATGAGATGCGATGTGTGACGCTATTGCCACATGACTAGGATTCACAGATAGGTTCATTATGTGCAAAAAGCCACTATTGCGGGCACATCAAATCATTCCCCGTGGAACCTGAAGCCTGATCTCGCTCGCAGGTGCTGCAGCGACTTCTGCCACAATGCCTCAGACGACAATTGGACCAACCTATGAGATGTGTGAATGTCAATGGGGGCAAAGGTTTACATGAGTGTATCTGGCCACTTGTCCACCACACTATCAGTGGTTGTGAGACTTGGTGTGTAGCAGTCATCACTCTGTGGCATGTGTGAAGTAACAGATGATTCACCACCAGTTACAGTAGTCTCAGGTTGGTGCTCGGGGACTGAATATAAGTGTGGAGCATGTGTATGGCCTAAATCTAAGGGCTAACGTTTGTATGTGGTGATTGAATAGCCTGTGTTTTGGATTATCAGTACAACAAGCAAGGGCAACTGCAGTTTGCCAGTAGCAGGTGTGGACCCTCCATGAGAACTTGGTTAATCAGGTTGGGCTTGGGGATCCCAATTCTGATGGGATCACTCATGACCCTCCCTAAAAAACAAATTCCACTGAGGTAGTTGAATGTACTGTTGGGGAATCTCTGTTTGTGCACTGTCAGTCATCACATGGTGTCACTGCATTGGGACCCACACGGTTGCTTGGAAAATCAGGTGTGATGAGTACTGCTGCCCAGGTGATGGTTGTGTAACAAGATGCAGTTTGATCTTATCAATGAGGAACTGTGCTACAAGCATCATATCATGCACCTCTGCCTTGCTATACACTGGGAGATATTGATCAACCATCACATCATATGGCTGGGTTGTGAGGGCCATATGCTCATGCACATTCAGTATATAATGAAGGATTGTGAGGAAGGACACACCTGGCCGGTATTGACATGTGATCAGAGCCCCAGCTTCTGTCCGTGGAAGGGACAGGAGTAGAACCATTCACACAAGGTCACCGAGCACCAGAGAGCGTGGCCCACTGCTGTGCAATGCTGCCACTGCACTCCAACGTCCTATCCTTCATCATTGTCAATGTGAAACAGGCAGCCGGGTGTCTAGTTCTGAGGATTATGGGATCAGGTTGGGGAACCTGGCTGACGTGTCAGTTGGGAAATGCCAGATTTGGACCTGATATGTCGTGCAATAGGAGGGCGGTGGCACAGTTGTTGAAATCGGCCAGAGATGGGCGCATGCAGTGCGTCGTTGGTACCTAGCCCCTTTGCACATCAAGTGTGACACCCAGACCAGCACCGAATTGCCTGTAGCCCCCATAGAGGCCAGTGGACCGAGGGTTGTACAGAGAGGGTGGTCGTGGACGCTGAGCAGTGTTGTGGCATAACTCCCAGCTCCAGCAACCAAGCGCCGTGGCATGCAGAGTCAAGGACAAGAGCAAGTGGGCATGATTCAAGGGTGACTGAAGACAGGGACGTGCAGAAATAAGCAGATGAAGGTGAGTGTGGGCATGGGCGAACAAAATGTGGGCATGACTCGTCTGGAGCTGCATATATGAATGTGAGGGCTACAAGAAATGACAAGCAGCGGGGTTAATGTGGTTGACTTGGGCGGTGTGCCTGCAACACACCTGTGACTTGGATGCCAAGGCAAGGTACAGAGACTGGAGTGGGAGGAAACAGGGTGTCCGAGAGCAGGGGTGGTGGCAAGTAGCATGTGCAGGCTAGGCACTGCAATGGAGAACAGGTGTGGGTGGACAAGCGTGAACGGATAAGAGTGAGCGGGGCCGTGGGCGAGCAAGTGCAAGCATATGGGCCTATAGGATTCCAAGAGCAATGGTGAGCCATGAGATTAATGTGGTTACGTGGGAGAACTCACCTAGGACATGCTGGGCACGAGCAGAGGAGACAAATGTGGATATGAATGCGAGAATAAGAGGACTGGCAATACCATAAGCTCACAATTTTCACCCTACCCAAATTGTGACTGTCTAAGCGCCCACATCCATGTGGCCCTCGCTCTGCCAGACCAGCAATGCCAGCTCAATGGGTCAAAGTACCTTATCGGTCTGGCTGCGATGTCGACATCACGATTGGGGAGATGCAGGAAATGGGGGTGCTCCTTGCAGCTGTACAGTGCCTCGCAAGGGAACAAACCCCGCCAACGTCTGTTCAGGACAGCTGTACAGTGTCTCAGTGAGACAAGATGTTGGCAAAAGAAAAGAAAGGGGATGGTGTGGTTGATTGAGTGTTGTTGGAGAGACAATGTCACATGCAGCAGGACCCCTCTTTTTTTGCTTATGTCAGTTTGCACTGGGAACGACCTTACTCACAAGGTAACTTATCTGCATACACAACCATGAGTTGCTGAATTGAAGTGGGATACAATCGCAAATATCCCTGAATCTATCAATTCTACGTTACACAAACTAAGAGCTTCCATGTATACCTGCCAGAATCATCAATAAAAAGCCACATATCAGCATACAACCAATGCGTGAGGTGCAATTGAATCAGCTCCCATAGAGTAAAAAGCCATTCGCTGCTAGTAGTAGCAATGGTGAGGATGGATCTATGCCTGGATATGATTATATGTGCTTGCCTGTTTCCTCTTGCCTCTCCTTTTCTTGTGCCTCCCGAGTGGCTTTTGCTTCCTTGCTGCCTTGTTGTGCCTGGCTGACCGACGCTCATGCAGCTGTTTTACTGTGGCAGCTATAAAGCCTTGTCAGTTGTGCTCCGACTGTAGACGCACCGGTTCGGTCAGATGGCGAGGAAGCACTTCGCAAATGTGCTGGGCATTGTGGAGCGCATGCATGTTGATGACGAAAATTGGGTCTGCTCTGTGCTCAATGGACTGACACTGGAGTGTGGTGTTGATGTGCTCCCAGCAAATGATTTCAACAGCACTGTTTGGGCAGCGCAGGGTTGAACAGACATGTTGGACATTCAATGCAAAAGCAATTGTCTGAATGGAGATTAGGTAGATTTAGCCACAGATAACTAACCAAAATGATACAAAACTCACTTTGGAAGCGACAATGTTGTATAGCATGTGCCAGCATTTGCTTGAACCAGCATTGGCATTCCTAGGATGGGGTGACGACCTTCAGCAACCTCAAATTGGGCAATGGTGATGATTCCATGAGTCCCAGAGTGTGAATCCAAAAGGATTTCCTGGATCTTCCTGATTATTGTTGCCTTAGTGTAGGTTTCCTGGTCAGTTTGGACTCAGACTATGGAGTACTACACCTAGCTAGCTATGTGTTACAACTACCCATGAGCCAACCTCATAATTATCACCATTATCTGCCACAGCTGATTCTCCAACGTGCCAGGCCCAATCCTTGAAGAATGTGTTGTCAATTTCAGCTTGACTAGCAATTGTCTCCTGCCACCCCAGAGTCTGTCTTTTCTTGAGGTTGTGAAGCTTTATTTCACCTGATTGTGAATGTTAAAGCCTCAGTAACAATGTAATATTTCTCTTGTCCTGAACCTTGTCCAGAACAAAACACTTATCAAGCCCTATCTTTTCAGATTGAACATAACCCAAATGCGATTGTGGCCTGAGACTGGTTTCAAAGAATCGACGGACTTCAACTGACGCACACTCTGGGCCATCTTGAGTGTCCCAATAACCTCCACTAGCAATATGCCAAAAGCGCTCGAGTTCTATCATTTTCTGGGCGATATCATGGCTTGGAGCACAATGATTGCTGAGGAGGGAGCACATCTGGAAGACCCCGTTATGACATTCAAATATTTCAGTTGAGTACTGCACCGCTGGGCCATGGTTATGGATGTCCTCAATGAGGTGCGTGAGGATGTGTAGCTTAAGCCTCACAATAATCCGACCTGGATCGAGCTTGGTGAATGTGTCAAGCACGTTATTGATGAGTATTGCAAGGTCGGCCTAGTAAGCAAGCCAATGTCAAAGATCTTCGATTATATACCAAACTAACGCACCAGGCATTGCTCTAGGTCTGCTATCTTTGAGTAAAATAGGACTGCACCAACGTCACCAACAGCCTTTGTTAATGCAAACAGTTCTGCCAAAACAAGATCGTGGACTTGGAAAGTGGTGAGTTGCATGAACATCTTGAAGTGCTGGCCAATGAGGTTGTTCTTGAATCACATAACATAGCTGGCTTGGATGGGATCAATTTCAAGACTGGAGATATTGGCGCACTGCAGCCTTGTCTTGAAAATGCGATGTGCCTCTGGTTTAGTTGATGAATGAAATGAATACCAGGCATACTTCTCAACACCCGGCAGTATGGTATGAAGGATTTCAACCGGTGTGTCATGGTGAGGATCTAGACTTGAGTGACCCGTGAATTAACTTTGCTCAGGTAGAAAATAACTGACAGGGGGCAACCCTGGTCAATCCCGTTATGGACCGGCAGTGGGTCTGACTCGAAATTGTCAAAGGCTAGGCACGTCGTGCGACCGTCCAGTTTCGTGAGCATCCAGGCGATGTACTTGGGTGGTACACCCAGGCCCTCCATGTTCCTGGCCAGCTGAGCCGGATTGGCATGCGGGAAGGCTCCCTTGACATCCAGGAACAGCGCTGAGGCAACCTCTCCCCTAGCCCAGGCGTCCTTGACAGTCTTAGCAAGCAGGTGGAGAGTGTCAGTGGTGTTGCATCCTCTCTGTCCCCCAAAGTGGTGCTTCGGGATCCAGTCCCAGGTCTGTGCTAGAGAGCTGAGTCTCTTCGCAATGCATGTAGAGAGAATCTTGGATACAACATTGAGGAGGGCAATTAGCCAGTACGCCTTGGCAACCGTGAAGTCTGATTTTCCACCTTTACGGAGAACCACTGTACGGGAGTGCTTCCACGCAGCTGGGTAGAGTCCTTGGTTGAGGGACGCTTGAAAAGTCGGGAGGAGGAGAGAGGCTATGAGGGCGGAGCCTTCGATGTAGACACATGCAGGCAGTCCATCTGGGCCGGGGGCAAGTACACTCTTGACATGGCACTGAAGCACTTGGGGTTGCTTTTTCAGCCATCACCTGGCACTGTGCTACCAGACAGTTTGACTGTACACTGTCGTGTGTCTTGCCTGCAGGCTGGGGTTAATTTTTTTGCCCTGAAGATGTTCCACTGGCAGAAAGGTTTGTATATTTATTCCCTAAGCTCAAGTGGCACTCATGACAATCTTTTGAATGTGTCCCATCCGTAGGCCCATGTTCAGACTCCACATTGCAGTTGATGGAAAATTTCACAACCCACACAAGGCCAAAAAAGTAGATCTGGCTCACATTTGCTTCCCCAGTGGACAGATGTACTTTGTGGAGCAGTCATCCTATAAGGCTGGGATTGCATCCAGGATACAGTGAGACACAAGGGTATTATTTCATGGTTCCGCAGGTAGGTGCAGTTCACCCTGGCTTGTTTTGCAGAAAGGTGGCTGCCCTGAGTGCAATAACCACAAGGCAGGGACAGACAAATTCACGCAACGGGTGGTCTAGATGTCACTGGCATCAGTGCATGCACATGCGCCAGGCACAGTATATTTCTGCTGTCTGGTATGGTTGATTTTGGTAAAGGAGAAAGGCAAGTGCCATGCCAACCAGAGCTGTACAGTGACTAAAATTTGGTCAGATTTTTGCTTTGCCTCCCCATTACAATTCCACATCTGGTGTCCCCCAATGTTTGCATCCCTGGTCATCTTCATGTCCAATCATGGCTAACATGCACTTCCCACTACTATCCTCACTAACATCCATATGCTAGACTAACATCCACCACACTGAACTAACATTCTTGACCTCACTGCCATCCTTGTTAACATTTCATGTCAACTTGAACCATCTTGACATGTGATCTTTGGACTCCAGCTGGGCTAACATTGAGTACGCTATCACATCTGCTGCCACTGCCATGCTGGCTCGGGGCAGGCCTGGTATGGTTAGCTATCTATCACCTATGATAATTTTTGCTACTGGTTCCCAAACTTCAAGGCTCATGTCAAAGTGTTGCGTGCAAACGTTGTGTTTGATATGTCCACCACAGACTTACTTGGTGGAATCCTACAGTGGCATTCTGCTGGTCACGTTGAGTCTTGCTGTGCTTGCTGGTCCCCAAACTACCTTCCTTATTGTGGCAGGATTGAGGGTGAGGGGTGTGAGAGTGCCTGGGCTCATCTTAACAAGACCACTAAGAGTACCTTGGAGATGAGCCCGGGGGCACACTGGGATGCTATCAGTTATAGTACAGGTGATTGGAATTTTGAAAAGAACATTACCATGAGTAAGTGCAAAGACAGGAAGACACACAACACTAACTCTGTAACTGTCTGCAGCTTCCTTCATCATCAGCAAATTCAAGGAGGGAAAAAGGATGTATTATCAGCAACTTGGCATTTTTACAGATCTCAACAAGTCTCTCCCACCTGCTACTACAACAGAATGGTAGCAAGAGTTCACTGCACCACACAAGGAGGGCAGAGTTTGGACAAGCCCATTCTTTGGCAAGAACAACTGGGTTAAGTTTTCCCTGCCTATTGTTGAATTACCTACACTCACCCCTCATTGTACACTCAGACAGAAGTGCCCAATGGGTTCTAGAGGAGGAGCGAGATTAGGAGGTTGTCAACCAACCAACAGGAGAGGTGACCAGGCTGACAAACCACTGGAGGAGCAGGACGACATCGGTGCAGACAGCAGTCATTCCAAGGCATGGGTTTCCCTGGCCAAGTGGATGTTGAATGTGATTGAACTGGGAGATGCAATGTGAGTACATGCTGGACCTGACTTTGTCCAGTGATCTTGCACTTACAAACGAGAGTGGATAGTGATAAACTACAAGTTGACACAGCACAACTCAGGCTGAACAGCACCCCTCAACAACATGATGTGATCAACTCATGTCAAACACCCCCAATGGCACAGGTGTCTGCCCATTGACAGGAATGTGAGCACTTTCTAGGCTCATGGGGTGTCCCCAACAATCCTACATGCAATCAAGTCCTGTGTGCTATTGTCGAATGCCCCAAACTCAGCCTACCTTCTTTGTATAAAGGTGCCAGCCTGATATATATCAATAGCTGAACGTTAGTAGATGAGCATCGCTCGAGTCTGGATCACACTTGTGTGGATAAGTAATGATGGTACTAAGTAAGAGGGATGCATTCACAGAATGCCTGGAGGGCTCCTTATATACACCTGGGATGTGGCTATGCTATACTATATCAAATACATATCCTCCAATCATATCCTTGTGTTCAGGCTGTGCTTTTGCTGCTGGTGGCTGTGCCTGGTGTGGACCCTTACTGCAAGCTTCAGATTGCAGACTGTGTGCTGTGTGCGCTGCAGACTGCACACACGGTGACTACAGACTGCGGATCGGTCTGCGCAACTGTACAGTTTGACTGAGTACAAACAAGCCTCTGTTACCACTGAGCATGGATGGGTAACAGCACAGGGGTGCTTGTAATTGGTCATCTAATCACTCCACATGCTTCACAACTCCGGGGGCTCGATGGCTACGCTTGCACCTGAGTAAGCAGGGGGGATAGGAATTCTCACAATTTCCCTGGGCATGAAGTGTTGAGGCAGTATGGGATCAGTGTGGTCATGTGTGCAGTGTGGAGCAATGGCAGAAGGACGATGTTGACAGCCCAGTGAGTAATACAGCTTAGTACTGTCATGCAGGTACTCTGAAGTGAGATACAGATCCATGGATTTTCAAGACAAAATGTTGAATGGAGGCTCTTCTGCTGTGCCTTTTGCAAAATTTGGCCAGTATGTTAACCGTGGTAGCAGTGAGTGTATATGCAGAGTTGTCCATTGTTATTGTTAAATTTGACAATACTCCATCTGCAGTTACCAGCAGCGTGTAACCGCATACAGTTTTCCCTACACTGTATCCTGCCTGATCTGGCTATGGACGGTAGACCCACTCTACCCATTATACATCCCCAGTGGATACAGGTGTGTGTAAAATCTTTGCTCTGTTTCACATTCCTTTGGAGTAAGTGTTGCATGTTATCATAAGCAAGAATGAACTTCTGCTGGCATTGTTTTAGAATGGCAGGATAGCTGGGTGAGCCATCTTGGCTGGCTATGGTTGCCACCATCAATTCAGGAACATATTTGACCATTAATCAACAGTGCCTTCCACCAGAGCATCACCAGTTCATTGAGGCACACAACTGGGATGAAGCTCCGACAAGGCTGTACTGCAGATATATCTGACAACCACAGGGCAAACAAGGATGTGTACTCGTGTTGGCTTTTGCAGGCTGCTTCCATTTCAAAGGATTTTCAACAAGTAAGGGAACTTCTTTTGCAACCAAACTGTGTTCCACACAGGCATCGATCCAATTTCCAACCTCAGCTGGGGCCACATGCCACTACTCTGTTGACAGCACATCGCCAAACAATGCGGATCTGATGAACACAATTCCCATGGGACTGGGCGTTATGTGGCTGTGGAGGGACATATATTTCTTGCAATAGAGAATGTGGGGGAGATTTTGGAACTTGATGTAGATGTTACACAGATGGAGGACAGTGAGACACGGCACGTCCGCATACCACAGCATCACCAAACCAGCCCGTGCTGAGCAAGCTAGTCCCTGCCCACTGCTCACCGTTCCTCTCACCCAGACTATGGCTTGCATTCGTCCATTTCCACACACCAGCGACTTCATTTGCACTCCCTATTACACATGCTTTTGCCTCCCTGTCATAGAACCTGACCTTCCTCATTCCTTGGTTCGCTCAGCTGTGCGCACACCTTCTTGCCCAAGGACCAGACACACCGGCCCAACGCTCACATTGGCTACCCCAACCATTTAAAAGGACACTTTCACTTGCCAGCCCTGGTTCCAGCTATATACAGAAAAAGATGAGCTGCTGCATGTTCCACACCCATGTGCCTGTCCTGCAACCCATGTGACCCCTACAAGGTCACCCACACCAGGATTTAACCTTGTGAGTGTCGGTCACCACCTGCACGTCGACTGCACCCCACTGCCAACATTGCCCACCACTCAATGCTTTGCACCCATAGTAAATTGTTCTTATGCCTGATGTCTGGAATGGAAGAATAGTTTGATCGTCTAAATCTTGAATGTGCAAAATGTATTGTGTGTTTGACCCAGAATGGTGTAGTTACTTGCAACATTTATAGTTTTGAATATTATATACATGCATGAGGAACTCAACAACATCAGCAAAACCCACATTTGTGGGGATGCATTTTCAAAATGGGGGATGTGCTAAAAGCACTTTCAAACACCCCAAACACCCAAACAAATGGGGTTGTTTGAAAGTGCTTGCACCCACTTTCAAACATGCATTGTGTTTGAGAATGTTTGAAAACTACCTGATATGTGTTTGAGAGTGTTTGAAGACCACCTTATCTGTTTGAGAGCATTTGAGACCACTTCTCAAACACTCTCAAACACACCTAAGGTAGTTTTCAAACACTCTCAAACACAACATGTGTTTGAAAGTGTGTGCAAGCACTTTCAAACAACCCCTTGTGTTTGGGTGTTTGGGCTGTTTGCAAGCGCTTTTAGCACATCCCCCATTTTGAAAACACATCCCCACAAATGTGGGTTTTGCTGATGAAGGCAACTCCAAATGTGACACGAGCAAGGTGATGGTGCCTGCATGTGGTGTGAAGGTCCTTCCCTTTCATGGGACTCTCATGCTATATTAGGTACACCTCTAGATACATCGTCAGGAGGGAGGCACAGAGATGTCTGGTGGGGGTCCTTAGTGATGTCTGTGCAAGGATTGGTGGAGCTTGCATGCAGGTGTCTCCATGGACCTGCGGAAGCGCCAATCAGTATGCCCCCTTGGATGCTTGGCCGGCTCTCTGAGGGGTCTCCTGGCTGGGACATCTGCCTGACACTGAACTCCACTGGCTGTGTAGTGTCAGATGCTCTGGAGAGGCTCTGGGGAGGCTCTGAAAACCTTGTGACACTCTCTGGAGGCCCTGGAGGCTCTGGCAGCCTCCCCAGAGCCTGGGGGGTATTGCAGATGTGTTGTCCTACCAGTGGAGAAAGTGGCCTCTGCACCTGCCAATGACACTGTGGGACAAATAGAATTAAATAAATAAGAGTGAACAGAGAGCTACCAAACAACCCACCAGGTGCGGTGAGTGTTTCCAAAGTAGTTCATGCCTGCAGAGACTCCTGCTCCTGCTCACACACCAAGAAGTTCAAAATCCCACCCATTTGCTTGATATAACCTCATCGCAAATCAATGGTGAGTTGGGACGGACCAAAACCAAGTTCAGTGCAAAATAGCACTTATCAACAAGGAGCTCAGCAAGGTACACAAGAGCATCATTGTTGCTTGGGTGGTACAATTTGACAGGGACAAGACCAGGCTTAGGAGTGGAAAAGATGCATCAGGTGGGGGAACGGTGGTAAGATTGACGGGACCTGTCACGAGAAGAGGGCAATTGAGTCATAAGCTTCAAAAGAGGAAGGCAGTAGCGGGCCAGGGGCATATAATGGATTATCTTTGGTACTATACATGACCACATCTCAAGGCCACCTGCCATGCAAATCTCCCATGATCTGTCCCAGTGCTGTCATGCAGGAATCCGGCTGCAGGAATTCCAATCATTCCACAGGAAATTTTCCGGCATTTTACCCGCTGCAGGCAGCAGGTGCAGGTGCAGGAATGGCCAAAATGCCCCGGAGTCCGGCCCAGTAACTGCAGGAATCCGGCATTTTAAGCGCCCAATTCCGGCACATTCCGGCGTTCAAAAGTTGCCACAATCCTTAGCGAAGTACACCACTAAATGCGCAAAATTCACAGCTTTCTAACCATATACTATACATGCATGTACAAATTAAATTAGGGGAAAGCGCAGAGTAAATACTTCCCAGGAAAGTTTGATGCTTAATGCCTGTTATGGACATCCAGAGTGGTATTCAGGGGTTTTTGAGGCCACAAGAGGGCTCAGAATAGCCAAAAACTATTTATTATGGGTATCCAGATATGTATTTACAAGTACATACATGTATTCCTGGGTGCTGAGGCCTTTGGCAAGGCTGAAATGCAACAGTAGGGGTGCACAAGGTGCAGTTCACATCTATTGAGCATAGCTGTGTGTTAGCTACTCATGGATTTGGGGGCTTTCAGCTATTTTGAATCCATTTGAACAGCTCTAGAGACCTAAAATTTGCTCCTTGGTGCTGCAACAGGGGTTGCGCACTCATGGGAATATTTTTCAGCCAAAGAATGTGCACGCTCTCGCCAATTTGATTTTTCTAGAGGGGGTGAGACACATATTCGGAATCTCCTCATTTTTCCGCACTTAATGGTGTGCATTACATGCAATTGTGGTGGGATTTGAAGAAGTGCACTCTGGGGGGGAATATATTCTGGACAAAGATTAGCTTGCGCTTAGCCCATTTGAATTTTTGGGTATATGTGTGATATACCATTTGAAAGCGCTGAATTCCTTCTCTTTAATGGTATAAAATACATGCCGTTGTGGTCCCTTTTCAAGCAGGCATGCCTGCAACTGCCAGTTTAGTGCAGGAATCTGGCGGAATCCTGCATTCTGGCTGCAGGCAGCCGGTGCCGGTGCCGGAATGGCCAAAACTGCTTGGAATGCGGCTGCAGGCACCAGAATCCGGCAAAATTCCAGCACAACAGCACTGATCTGTCCTGCATGGGTCGTCCGCATTGAGCAAACCCGCGGTGTCATCCACACTGCCTCAGCACTGCCACTGGGTCAACCTGTGCAGATTTGACTAAGTGACCGTCCTGAGGCATCCATCCGGGTACCAACCTGTTGGAGTTCCCTGGTGTACACCTGTGTAGTCTGGGATGGCTAGTCTCTTCCACATCCGGTCTAGGGAGCACCATTCCTCGGCTTTGTCAGGGTTCGGCTTACTTGTTCCTCATGGCTGAACCCTCATGCCTCGGGTCTCCCAGACCGTCTGTGATGATTTCTCCGAGCACAGGTGGGACTTAGCGAAATTTTGGCTGGGCTCCCTTGGATTAGACTTTTTGATTAGTACAAATTGTAATCCAAGTGTACAAAACATGCAATCAATCACAATCAAAGGGATCTGCGTCCTCATCGTCACTGTCATCAACCACCACACCAAATATGTCTTGGGTTTGAGGGTCTGTTGTGTTTGGTTAACATTATCTCCCATCTCCGAGCCTGTGAAGATAGAAACTGAGAGTAAAAGGTTGCTCACCTTGATCATTGGCATTGTCCTCTTCGCCCTCACCTCTGCCCTCGCCTTCATCGCCATTGCTGTCATTATTGGCAGGCGGCACACTTGCAAGGAAATTATGGTTTCGTGCACCAAATTTATCTCTATTGAACTTGTGTATTGGCGAGTTATGGGCTTGCAGGTGTGAATAATTAATTTGATTAATGCGAAGCATGAAATGTTGTATATAAGTAAATACCTTCAAGGCCCTGGAGTCCTGAGGCCCACACATCCTTAGTGCATAGATCCTTCTCGAGATGTCGAACAGGATCGCATTCATGCACTTTACTTTCAACAAGGGACTTCACTAGTGCATCAAGGTCAGCTTCAAGGTTCAGTGTTGTGTGGCAGCTGGAATTGCGTGGGGCAAGTGATGTGTTGACTTGAGTGGCAAGTTCACGCAGGGCTAAGATGCAAGTCGAGATTTTGCCTAGCCATTTCCATGTTGCATTAGACCCTCTAGCTTTGTCAACGACCTAGTGAATGGTTAGGGACCCAACAAAAGCGCAAAGAAATGTGCTCACTTTAATCCAATAAGTCATACGTCCTTGTAGAAGGTCGGTCTCCTTCCATCTGTTCTCCTTGCCCGTCATGTTAACAAGCATGTTAGAAAGTATAAGGTTGCTTTGTTTAGGTGCAAAGCATAAACAGCTGTACAAACAGATTCAGTGGCTAAGATCACATACCATAATGGTTTTGGCCAGGCATGCACAAGATTATGACACAGACGTAGTAGCTCGCTAGCATATTGAGTTTGTCCTGCACCTCGGAAGGAAACTGTCCAGATCTTGAGTATGAGCTCAACCATACATCAGCAAAAAGGTGCCTGGGTTCAGAGGTGTTTTGATGAGTTTTGCCAACCCACCTCTCACTAAACCAGTTTAAACCAACCCCATTGGTTGAAAAGTATTTAAACCAAGTGGGTAAATTTAAACTGATTTTTACCTATTTAAACCAACCAGCCTTGTTTAAGCTGGTTTAAACTTACCCGATTGGTCCAGAGGAGTCTCAAGTGGTTTAAATCCATCCCAATTTGGAAGTTGCCTTTTTTGGTAGGT
>WSTG01000261.1:10371-21076 GCA_019616325.1 Ceratobasidium sp. 394 | reverse complement strand
AGCGAGCAAATTGATACTAATGGTTAAGCGATTGGCGAGGAAGATCATCGTCATTTATAAGGAAAGAATGGTAATACTGATCCTACTATTATTCAGGGCGCAGGTATCGTACACAGGCGGTGAAAGCACGAGGACGATAGAAGATAGCTCTGATGGACCCAGGAACTGACCAAGACTCTTCTCTACGGCGGGGCTGATGATAGTAAAACGTGGAGTCGCCTGCACTGGCGCACGCCGTGACGATATCCGCGCCAGGAGGGGTCCCGCCTACCGATGATACTAACCTGGCTGAAACAGGTGCCGCTCGCACCACATAGAGGAAAATGCATTGGCTGTTGTTGAGTCACGCTGCTCCAGGATATCGGAAGTTTCACCGATAATATATGAGAACGTGTCATTGAAAGCCATCAAACAGTTCTTGATATAGAAGAAATTGTATCCCGCATATTGGTTTGGTCTGCAAGCAAGCATCCGTATATTCTTGTCTGGTTAAAATAGGTCATTCAAGAATTATCAACCACGCAAACAACACGAATATGAATCCCAGTCACTCCGACCAATAGACTCGGATGACACTCTCCGACAGTTGTACCACTCAGAATTGGATCGTCTTCAATCCAAGCGTTGTATGCGGTGATAAAATTCAGTGCTGGGGGATACTCACCACGCTGTACGTCTTGTATCATGTGCTTTATAGATATTTTCAGGGGCACGAGCGGCTCGGAGCGCGTGATTGCATCCCATCACGTGACTGTTGACCATTCCACCATACAACCCCGCTACCACCGGGCTGGGCCAATTATCTCCATGTCGAATAACCACGCTCCTCCGGGACCGCCTGTTCTGCCATATTTCGTGGCTAAACTCGAGGGTCGTGCGGTAACTATCAAACGCGATGCGAATTACAAGGTACGCCAGTCTATTGGCACCGCTTTGCTCGCACAGAACTCTTGTTTGGCAGACTACGATGAACTATGTGCGGAAGTCGATCCCGAAGCTACGATTAGCTGATACTCAAAACCTATCCATATTCACTACCCTTACCGACTATGGTGGCATGCTCGTGCAAATTAGCGAAGAAACCTGGCCGGACATTGTTGATTGTGTGAAGATCGCCGAGATTAGTCTGGATGATACTACTGAAGCCGATCACGTACACTCTGGTACGCCCACTGGAGAGGCCGAGAGCATGGATTGTATTCTATCAGGTGGAGGCGTGCCAACCATTACTACCACTGATCCATCTACTCCGAGTACGTCCTCCCCTCATTATTATTATACAATCCACACTCAAAAGCTGTCAATCAGGTGCCAATATCTCGACTGGACTACTGGCAGTCGCTAGCTTCCCCGTTCGCAGACCAACTGCTTCCACGACCGACCGTTTCTCAATCACCATTCGTACGACATTCGGGAAGTTCCTCGGGATTGATCATATTCACCCATTTTCTACTGTCGGAAGCCTAATGGCCAACATAGAGAAAACATACGGCCCACTGCAAGCTTTGCAGAACCTCAGTCTCCCCGACAGATCATTGGATGCTGAGGAGGTGCTCGATGAGTCCGGAATAACGGCGGGAGCAACTCTGAACCTGGTTCTAGCCACGAGGAAGTCCCTAATTTTTTGCCGAGCACCTCATCGCGGGACTCGACAGCAATTCACTCTCAGCGAAGTCAAAGTCAAACTTGTAGTGGATCGAGTCTGGGAACTCGTAGCCCTCGCTCCCTCAGAAAACCTGGAGTGTGGGGTCTTCCGGCAAGCTGCATCGTGGACTGTAGATGTGGCTGTTGATGGTACTCTATGGAACCATGAATCAAAGACAGAAGTCGATTGTCTTTTTTGGGAGGGCATGTAAGCAGTTTTTCCGAATATTGCTCCCGGCCGCCTCATTCAGAGTTTGTCTACAGCCGAGAACCCTTTGATTTTCTACGGGACCTGCCGCGTGCGAAGCTGCGTCACTCAGACGAGTGGCTTAAGTCCGTCGCTACAGTTGCTCCCGATAACTGCGCTGTTGTTTCAATACAGCAGGCTGAATCCTACATTTCGACCGTACTTTCCGTAGTGGGGTTCGAGTTTAGCTCAAAATTTCTCAGGTGCGCCCCTTGACTCTCGCGAAAACTGCTGGTTGGTTTGACACACTCCCAGCCGATTTATGCCGCAGCTGGAGTCGAAGCCTTGGACCCATCTCGCTCTTCGTTTTCTATCTCAGGCTGAATCTGAAGCGCTATCGTATCTCGAATTTGACCCAAGTCCTCAGCTCATCGTTCATGTTGTGATGCTCTACAAGGGGCTGAGCGATTTAGACGACCTTGCTTGGGGTACCTCCCTATTGACTCTTACGGAAGGGTCGGATGCTGGGAAACTTGCTGGAGCCGAGGCAATTGAGCCAGCGAGTCGCAACGTGTTCTCGACCTACGAGGTTACCTGGATGGAAGTTTTCTGACATGGTAGTTTGTATCTCCCCAAAATCCGGATCGGGATTCTCTCTTTCACTAGTCTGGACTCTCCTAACTCTCCTTCGTTATCTCGAGTCGATGTTCGAGTTTATGTACTGTAAAAATATGTGAGTGCGAGCCTATGTTATATTATGACTCTGAGCTTCTGCCTCGTGGCTATCGATGCGATGTGCGTTGCGCGCTCATCATCGACCCGTAAAGTGGAAGGAGAGTAGCATTTATGTGCTTTTGATACCACGCAAACATAGATAATACCTTGGTACAACATTCACTAGAGGCAGCGCCCTCGACTACCACAAAATAAGCATACTTAACGACGCAAAGGCGCAGGACGCATTGGTCGCTCATCACGTGATTTGAGACGGCCACCATCTCGATTACCTCACCGGACCGCCCTGCCAACCATCAGACCCAGCTGTACTGAAGTCCCATGTCGAATAACCAGACTTCCTCAAAGGCACCTAGTTTACCTTACTTCGTCGCTACGTTTGAAGGTTGCGCGGTGACCATCAAACGAGATGCCGACTACAAGGTGCGCATACCTCGTTACGACACACCCCGGCCGATACAGATTCCTTGACAATAGACTACGATGAAATATCTAAAAAAATCGATTTCAAAGTTACGAACAGCCAACTACCAGCACATATCCATATCTACTACGCTCCCCGAGTATAGTGACACGCTCGTACGAATTAGCGAAGAAACTTGGCCAGACCTGGTCGACTATGTGAAGACCGCCGAGATCACTCTGGATCATGCGGATCTCGTCTTGCCAAGCGAGGAGGTAACCACTGTCACCACCTTAAATCCAGTCGCTCAAGGTACATCCCACCCTCGTGGTATGTTCCACCGTCCCATTTACATGATCAAACCAATAATATTATACTAGACATTTCTGCACAGGTCAAGCGGCTGCAAGGCGCGGTTAGACCCCCTGGAAATATAATCTATTCACCGAACTTCGGCTTCTCGGTTACCCTTTGCACAAATTTCCAGAAACGCCTCGAGACCAGCAATGTTACTCCAGGCTTGCGCCTTCAATATCTCATGAACCTCATAGAGGATAAATACGGCCTACCTGTTGCTTTGCAGAGGCTTGAACTTCTTGGAAATCTTTTGGATGCACCCAAACACTCGATCAGTGTGGAATAACCGAAGGCACCACCGTAGACCTAGTCCCGAGCACAAGAAAATCCGCGATTTATTTCTTTTCGCCTCGCCCCGGTATCCAGAAACAATCCATCTTCAAAAATGTCAAAGTCGAACTCGCGCATAACCAAGCCTGGGAACTCGTAACTCTTGTCCCTTCAACGGTCCAGGAATATAAGGGATTTGTTCGGTTTACATCCTGGGTTGTTGACGTGGCCGATGATGGTACCCTTTTGGACCATGGATCAAACACAGAACAGGAGTACCTCTTTTGGGAAGGAATGTAAGTTTCTCTTTCCCATCTCACCACCGCATCGTTCACCTTGACGATGTTGGTCCGTAGCCAAGATCCATTCCAAACTTTGCAGCCCTCAAAACCTCTGCCTACGAAACTCTCCCATTCGTACGCCTGGATGAAAAATATTGCTACGGTTGACCCCGAGAACTCGTCTGTCGTTCCGCTGACCCAAATTGAATCTTATATTTCAACTGTACTTTCCGGAACGGGGTTCGAATGCAGTTCGAAATTCCTTAGGTATGTTCCTTGCCTTTTCTGAAATACAGGCATCTGACATGCTCTTAGCCTCTTTATGCGCCAGCTGAAGTTGAAACCTTGGACACACATTGCTCTTCGTTTTCTGTCTCTGGGTGAATCCGAAGTGCTATCCCAACTTGACATCACTCCAAGCCCCCAGAAGGTTATTCATATCACGATGCTTTACAAGGGGCTTAGTGGCATAGACGAACTGGTTTGGGGTACTTCACATTTGAGTCTCACAAATCAGTCGGAAACCTGGAGAGATGTGGTAGGAGAGAAACCGAGCGACCCACCAGAGGGTCGCGATATGTTCTCTGTCTATGAGATTACTTGGATGGAGGTTTTCTGACGTGGTATTGTACGCTTCATTAAACTGAGGGATCGGTACTGTCTCTCTGGTTGTTCTGGACGATTCTATGTTTCCTTACCTGTTTCTGACGGAGATTTACGTGGCTGTCATGTGTTTATAATAATAAATGTGTTGACCAAGGCATCGGGTCTCGAGTCGCTTCTGGTCCAGACGCTGAGGGGACCGACGCTCGATCAACTTCAATATCAGCATATGAAATCGTCCTCATTTCGAATCCATATTACAAGTGTAATATCACAACGCGAATTACAGCACCGGGGTATCATTTGACACATGTTAAACCTAAAAATCCCAACAGCAGAGCCAAACATGATACAGAAACCTTAACTCCCTCCCCCAACACTGACTCAAGTGACCGTCACCCGGCTACTCACAACCCTCCATTGAGTGCACATATCCTCGGTTTCCCTACTCGGGAGCTCGTATTCGTCAAAATACGCGAGATTATTTGGATTCCTGCTGTATGCTCGTGTGTTGAGTATGATTCGAGACGCCATGACGTTTACGATGCCTGCGATAGAGCGAACATGAGTAACTGATCCGCAGTTTGGTAGAGATGCTACCCATGGTTACGTATTTGGGAAGAGCCGCGACTGTCATAAACATGTCAAGATAAATCAGAAGACACGGCACTGAACAAAAACGACATACGAGACATGGGCGCTTTCGCCCAGACAAATAGCGGGAAGAACGAGCACACTACCAAACGAGGTTAGTCTACTGAACTGTACAGCCTAGAACCAGCCCAAACATACACATGATAACGATGAAGTATTGAAATCCTAAGAGCAGTCAGCGCCAATAGAGACTGACAGGGGTGAAAGAACGTACCATCCCGATATAATGTCCGCACCAACGGAAGCTGGATGTACGCGACCGCAGAAGTCGAATACTGCCATGCTCGGATAGCCGTAATTGTGAATATAAAACACTGCAAGTCTCGATCAAGAAGTGTCCCAGGTACACAGAGAATTGATCGAACCTCGAGTATTACGGCAGGGATCCATACCGCCCACCTAAACTTCGATGTTGAGGTTAAGTTGATGATACCAGGAGGAAACTCACAAGTACCCGACAATCTGATGGAACCAGTCTTAGGGTTAGAACACGGGCTCAACCCCAAGTGAAAATCTCGTACCTGGCCCCAACATGCGTGTATTAAGTACCGTTCGGGTGCCACCTTTATTTGACTTCTCTTCAGCCCAATGATTCAGCCTACACCAAAGGAATCGCATACCGTGACTGTTCCTCCAATGATCCCATCAGCAAAATTCCTAGCAATTTCTTATCGACGCACCAACAGTTTGAAACATCCCAGCTGTTAGAAGCGCAAAGGTGCTGGTCAAGTATAATATATACGCGGTGACCAAGGTCCGACGCATCCGTGTCGAGTTGCCCCATATCGCATTTGCGCGCATGAGCATTAGTGCTGGAGTACCAGAGTGAATAATTACGAGAACGATAAGACGATGGAGAAAATTGGCTTGCCGTGAACCTAAGAAGACGTGTTAGCCCGCAAAATTAGGAAGGAACCGCAACCAATTATACCGAAGCAAGAAGCAAGAAGTTGAGGTATCCTTCCATAATAAACCATGTACGGCAGTACTGCAAAAATATTTGATGAAAGTAGATTCGAATGACGTCACAATAACCCGTACCGGGATAGTCAAGTGCCTGGCTAGCCCCCCTTTATCTGCACACCAATGTAATAAGTGTATCAGACAAAGGAATGTTCTTAATGGTTTACCATAGACATCAACTGCGAGAACCAACGGAGTCTACCATAGAAGGATGAGCCATTGTCTGGCTTTTACTTCTAGCGGCTCACCATGTATCGGTTCTAGAAGTGTCGGGTCAGAATTCGTCGAGGTTCAGAAAAACACGCTTACCGCGAGAAAAATGACGGACACGGCGTTGCCTGGGCGCGACCATATCAACTCGATCTACCCAACACGCGCAGCAAGCCTTTAGTGCGAGTTCTACTGCAAGATACCGTACTTTACCTCGTCATCCAAAGTCAGCAAGTGATCGTACAGCAAAACGACATATCCCGCGACTGGTGCTCCAACTTTGAATATAATAATGGGAATGATAACGTCAAGAACCTACACGTCAAGTGCCTTGGGTGAACGGTTAGTTGCGGTCAAAAAGTGCCAATAACGCAATACACACCTAGTCGCGACAAGATGTGCAACATACGTCGATACCTGCGAAACAATCGACCCAGCCATTGTACGACTCGGGGACAAAGCCCACGGAGGAAATTCTCACCTCGGGGAAACCACCCTATCGCCCTTGGGGGGTTAAATATCCCTCCGATTCGTACGGGACTAGAACATCAGCGTTTGCTTGCGGAAGTGGCAAAAGGTTAGCCCGGCCCTGTGGCGCACGCAACATCAGCGCTTGTTTTGGTCCTAGCTAATACCACTGCTTCCAAAAGCCCACATGTGAATACTACGAGTAAATTTCGATGCTGGGGGAAGTAGATGCGTAATTGCATGTGTTAAATACTCGACGCAATAAATCCCACTTTGGTTGATATTATCGTAATTTACGGTGGGGGTGCATGCTTAGGGCCAGGACGATCAGCGGGCCTCATTAAAACATATCAAACTATATCAAACCATATAAAAGTGCGAGGGTGGATCAGTGAATCAAGAAGTAGTAAACGGCACACGATGCCAAATCTTTGCCACCCGCGCATATGGGTCAGGAACCATGAGCTCATCCGTAGAATGCCGACTACCCGGCGCTCAAGCTCACCACACTCCGCACTTGAGATGAAAACTCCACGGGATTTGCGGGAACCAGCTTAGAACCACGAGCAGAGACACATCTCCTCGACCCTCTACCCCCGTCGGGGCTCAGGCATGGCATGCCCTCCCCGAGCCTCCTTTACCCCTACCTGCTAGCTCCGTTTCTCCTTCTGCTTCTCCCTTCTCCATCATTGTCATTGGCACTCAGATCATGAATCTTCGGTTCTTCAGGCACCCCAAAGCCCACCCATAACCAATTACCGTACACAACACACTTGACTCGCCCCCAGGCTAGCCGCCCGCCACCTGGATTTGCAAATATCGGGCCCCGCAGCTCGATCACGCAGTTCAAGTGGCAGTTCAATTCGAGGGCCTGGAGGAACGGGCGCGAGAAGATTTAAATTACAAATGTCAAGCACAAGTGCGATGCCCTAGATAGCTACTGAAAGTATCAAGACTCGGGGGATACTCGTGCATTTAGAACTCAAATTCATGGGTGAGCCTAGGAAGCTTGATGATGTACAACTACATGGTCGTCAGAAGCGCATCTAATAATATTGTTCACTTAGTTGTGCGGGGAATGTGAAATAGTACTTGGGCGCCTCGGGAACAGCCTATATCATTAGAATAGGAGAGCTATGTCACTCATGCAGTCCAAGCGCCCCAGCAGATAAAATCAACCACGGCCGCAGACAATAGGCCTTTTCCTCATGTGAGTAATGCATGAAAACTACAAGACGCACTTGCTGCTCTTAAAGCACAAGAGATTTCCCCTCGAGTCATAGCATGTGTAGAGATGGGAAATTGACAGAAATGATGATAAATTAGGCCATAGTTAAACGAGTGATTTTGCGGGCGGTGCGTTTGGCGAGAAAGTGCAGCACGAGGCGCTAGTAACATGTGGCACGAAAGTGCTGAGAAGGTCTAGTAGGATAGGGTGATAGCTGAAATGAAGGTGATTGGAGCGCATTTAGCACGTCGTGACCATAATCGGGTAGAGTCGGAAATGTGCAACGCTAGCCGGCGTCACCCTTACAGTCCCAAAGATTGGCGTGTCTATATATCGTAGAAGTTCAACGGCAGTATCTGTTTCTTGTCAACGTTTTCACGTGGCAAGAATGATAACCAGAGGCGCTTTGTTCGCGTTTAGATGTACACAGAGTAAAAGCAACAAGCATCGGCAAAGATATCGGCTGAAAAGATAGGCGTGCTGAGGTTGGATTCACATGGGTAATCCGTACTGTCGAAAATTTTGCATAGAATGACCAAAGGTGTCGATTTTAGATGCCCGAATCGTGCCCTAGGATCAGGTTTAGTGTCAAGTGCCCAGCTGGGAGCATTCAGTTCAGCGCCCGCAGCCAGTGTGAAAAGCAAGCCTAGGGTGTCAAAGTTCCGGGCTGTCGATGTTGGAGCTGGTTCACCAAACTGAAGAAAATTTTGGTGTCCAAGGATGATCGTGGTTGAAAACAGGTGTACCGATCCGCTTCGGCGGCGATATCCCGGGGGCGTCAAACAACGACCAAACACACCCAGGAGGGCTTCGACTTTACTTGCAGCTCTTATACCAACACTTGTATGCCTCACGTTGCACCGGAACCGGCGGGAGATATGCGCTGTGGGCCGCTTCTACAGTCTAAAAGATGATTAGGTGGATAGATCTTGCGATGCGATAAAGTACGGGGTAGCCACAAGAAAATCATAGGTCAAGGTTCCGAAGCTAGCAACAAGGTCGAATAATGAGATGCATGTATAGCACCAAACTAGATATGTACAATCAAGCCAAGACAACGATACAAAACTGAACTGCACGAAGACAAGAGAACCCGAGAGCGAATAACTGACATATATATACAATTAAAGGAGGATCGTGCGATAAAAGCACCAACTCGACCAACTATTATGCACCAACGTATACCCAAACTTTCCGTCCACGCCCGGCCTTCTTTTTTGGTGGAGCACGTTTGGCCGCCCTTGTAGTCGTAGCCTTGCGACGTTTAGCCGGCGGTTCTTCCTCTTCATCCTCGGGCTCTGGCGAGTTCTCTTTCTCCGACTCGCCTTCGGCCTCACCTTCTGCATCTGCATCCTCATTCTCGGCCTCTTCCTCCTCTTCCTCTTTTCCATCCCCGTCTTCCTCCGTTGCCTCCTCTTCGCTGTCGTCGTCGTTTGCACTTCGTTCAGGGATCTTAGGTTGTCCAGGTACGCGCTACAGCCAATCCACAATCAGCCAACCGTCCTAATCATATCGCTCCCCGTACCACTCACCCTAAACGCAAACTTGCAGACATCGAACCTGCCGGGATTATTTCCGGGCTCAATCCATGCCTTTTCAACGACATAGATTCCGTCATAGCGGTAACCTGATTTCGGAGCGTATTTGCTGGGGAGTTTGAACCCACGAATGACGCGTACGGGTTTCTTGGTTTGCGAGGAGATCTGGGAGTACGGTGGTTAGAAAGACGGAGTAGGTAGGCGGTATGAAGGAAACGCACGAGGAGAGATTTGTTGAACGAGTTTTCGAACGTTTGGTGCGAGGATTGAGGGGCGGTGCGGAGCTGGAAAGGGGAAGGTTAATGCGGGTTCAAACGGGACGGTGGGCAAGACTTACGTTCTTCGGATTCGCCTTGGTCCCTTTCAGATCGCGTCCACCCGAACCCGTGTAGGTACTACCCATAATTAACGTTAGCTTTACAACCCAAACACGAAACGGGAGAGAAACATACAAAGCCTCTCCCATATCAACATCGTCGTCGTACCCTAGGTTCCTCATTAAGCCCCAAACTGCTAGATAGAATTGACCAGGCACTCACCTCCACTTAGAGCAACACTGTACGCGCCCTTGGGGCCACCAGCGATACCAGCGACAAACGGCGCGTGGATCGCCGCACTCGAACATTCGGCACGGGTCTCCCACCATGTTCCAATGTGCACACCAGGAATGAGCCCAAACGTTTTGCTAATGAAATCAGGCCTCTCAGCATAAGATAGAAAAAGTAAGAGACAGTGAAATACGCACGGATCGTGTACCCGTCCAACGAGCCTATTGACTCGAACCGTCCCACCACGCTCGCCTTCGCCCTCGTCGTCGCCGCTATCATCGTCGTCCCACCGCTTGCCAGGCCGAGAAATGATAACAGGCATCTTAGTCTTATCGACAATATTCTCTCCGTCTCCCGCGTACGATATGGTCGGCTTCGAAGCGTTGCGCGCACTCCGACGCGTGCCCAAAACAGGTCGACTGGGTGCAGCATTTTCCTTCTCTTCGTCCTCTTTCGCCGGTTTCTTCGCCTTGGGTTTCGCTGGCGCCTTTTTCTTCTTTGGGGCTGGGGGCATAATGCCCAATGCGCTAATGGCGAGCGCATCTCCTGGCGCGACCTTCAAGTCGCCGGAACCCAATAGCTCCAAAAGCATGCCCTGGTTCTTCCGGATATTTTC
>WSTG01000260.1:0-23359 GCA_019616325.1 Ceratobasidium sp. 394 | reverse complement strand
AGCGGGGGGTAAGCCGCTAGCGTGTAAACCGAATGGGGGGGAACCCATTGGCGAATTATAGGGCCGAGCGAGGGGAAACCCGCTGGCGAAAGGTAGACCGAGCGGGGGGTAATCCGCTGGTTGATGTAGGTGCTGAGCGGGGGGGTAAGCCGCTAGCGTATAAACCGGATGGGGGGGAACTTATTGGCGAAGTGTAGAGCCGAACGAGGGGAAAACCCCCGTTGGCGGAAAGGTAGACCGAGCGGGGGTAAACCGCATGCGGTGTGTGTAAACGGGGGGTTGCAGGCGCGCTCGTAGAGTATGAGGGCGCACGAGGCGGATGCTCGCCGGTGCTATCATCGTTGCTGTCATGGCGCTTTGCGCTTTTCCTCCCCCTTTCGGCTACGTTCTATTATTTGCGTCGTTATCCGTTTTCCTCCGGCAGTGGGCCCGTGTAGGAGTAGGCGGGTTTGATGTACGAGCAGTTGTGGCTGCATTTCTTTGGGTTTGTCGGGTCACAGGGAGGCGTGGGCTGTAGTTTTGTTGTGGCAGGTGAGGTGGGTATGTACGAAATTGCCGCAAGGCTGGCGGCGCGCAGGTGGTGGGGTAAAGTGTGGACGCGCGCCGGTGGTAGTCACGTGAGCATGGTGCTCGCTCTCAGCGCCGGCGCTCTCGGGCCTCAGTATTGCCCGTGCTCCTCCGCGGGCTCTGTCTCACTGGCCCACCAATGTAGCTTATTTACGTGTCAGGGGGTGTTTGGCGGGTATTTGTTTTGTGTTTGCGGAATACCAAATATGGCTCGGTTCGGACCACCACCCTCACAACTCGCCTGATATCTGGAAACGAGGGTCAAAACGTGTCTCCTTTGCTTTTTGGTTTAACTTTGCATCTGGCAAGAGTGTCTTTTCTCGGTCATGGCGCAGCACGGCTATACCTTCCTGCATCAAATAGTAGTGCCTTGGTCCCCTTGTCTGAGTCAATGACTTCATGATCTGACCAGCTCTTGGCAAACCGACGAGGATACTGGTGGCTCAGCGCGTGTGTCTTATGCTGCTTTCAGTTGCTACGATCGGCAACTAGAGTCTAGATCGCAACGTGTGGGCGCCTAACAGATCTTCTAAACGCCCTCTTGCTCGATAACGTATCTGCTACGACCGCCATGGCGTCGCAACATCCTGGCGGAGGGAAGAAGCGGATCCGGCACAGAATACAAGGTTAGCTCACCCGGTTACTCTGTGCGCAAGACTCGGTTGTGTACTCAATGAATACTACTCGTCCACCTAGAGATCAAACTTGAGCCCTCCAGCTGCAATTACGATATCAGTATTGAGCTACTAGTAGACGGCAAGGAGGTGCACAAGCTGCCAGCGATCAAGAAGGGCCAACCACTCTGTTGGGGTGGTCTATCCTTGCCTTGGTCAGAGGGTTTTCTCAGTGTTAGGCTAGGTTTCATATGGCGCTAACTGCGTTTCCCTCGCAGCGATGTCTACGATACGTCTACAATTGCGGTTATAATCATCGAGATACATACGGTGAGGGACAGACGAGAATCGGCTACGTATCAGGTGGCACAGGTTGTGGGTCAAGACACTATATCGATCGGTACGAGCATTCTGCACGTCGTTTCATCGTCAGTTTACCTGTGATCTGGATGTTAGGGTGCACTGGAGGGAAATGTACCACCAAGGTGGTGGTTCTTAATGGCGAGAAGGTGAGTAACCTCGTGTGGGTTACGTTGTCCATACCCAAACAATGCTTCAGGCGGAACGAGCATACCAAGAGGCATTTACCAAAGCCCAACAAATGGAAACGCAGCCAAGCGTGGTTGAAAGAACTGGGCGAGTTGGTGCTGCGTTCAAGACGCTGCTCGCGCTCGGGAGTACGATGGCCGATGTGAGTGAAGTGGCTGGAGCTATAGCCAAGACTCCCAGTTGACATGATGTCTTATCCGTAGCTGGATCCCACTGGTGGCGCCAAGGTGGTGTTTGCAGTGTGCACAAAGGCATGGGAGGTATGCATCTACGATGGTACGCTTGATCGACTGTACCTCTAATGTCTGAACATATCCAGCGCCTCGAGGAGCAGGATCAACAGAACAAAAAACTAAACAAGTTAGTCGAGGATCTAGCCGGGATGGTACCTTCCTTGGAGCTTGTGAAGCGGTTCGCCAACGCGAATCTTGGAGAAACTGTGATGAGCATGTTGAATCTGGTGGAAGATGTGTCGCTGTTCATCTTAAGGTTCTACTCGCGGAGTTCCTTGGGTATGTGACCTTTGGCTCTGTGAGGCGTAGGGCTGACTGGTTGCGGTTATGTGATGCAGCACAGATGCTCTCGTTTGGACCTTTCGATTCAGGTATACAGGACCAGATAGAGGCGTTTATCGCCAGGTTTGAGAGACTGCGAATGGAGTTCGACACGCGAATGGCCGCACAAACGTTGGAGACTGTACAAACGCTGGATACCCTACAGGCGTTGGAGACTGCGCAGTCTGCCGATATCACGCAGATATTGAACAATGCACAGGCTGATAGTGAGGATATATATATCAAGATAATCACCATGCTAGTTACTGACTGATGATCTCGTGGTAGTGATTCGATCAAGGTTGAAACCGGTGGACCAAGCTGGTTATGATCCCACACGGGCGTGTATGCCTGGTACCCGAGTGGCCGTCATCGGCGATATAACGGGGTGGGTCCAGAAGTCCAATCAACGGCGGCAGCTGGTTTGGGTTCACGGCTTGGCTGGACTCGGCAAGAGCTCAATCGCTACGTCCGTATGCAAGGAGCTTGACGAGCGAGGGATGCTCGCCACAAGCTTCTTCTGCAAGCGTGACAACCCCGAGCTGCGCGATCCTCATCGAGTTCTGACGAGTATCGCTTACCGTCTAGCATTGCGATGGAAGCCGTATGGGGAGGCGGTTGTGGCTGTTGTCAAGGCAGACCCGGAAGTGGGCTCGCAGCATCTCCAACCGCTGTGCGATGCACTACTAGTCAAGCCGTTGAAAGCGGCCGCAGCGTCGAACGAGCCGGATCGTTTACTCACAATTGTGGTGGACGCTTTGGATGAATGCGGGACCATCGACTCCCGCAAACAGCTGATCACGAGCTTGCACAGCATCTCTCAGGCCACGCCCTGGCTGCGAGTGGTGGTGACGAGTAGACCGGATTCAGACATTCAAGCTTGTTTCGCCCAGCTCGGTGCGCACACCTTCACACCATACAATGTCCTCGGCTATGATTCTCTCCCCGATATCACGGCGTTCATACGAGCTCGCCTCAGCGACATAGAACGAGTCGACGGCTGGCCCAAGGATGCAGTCGACAGGCTATCCGAGCGCTCGAGTGGGCTGTTCATCTGGGCACGAACAGCGTGTGAATTTATCACGCGCGGTCCCAATCCGTCCAGGCGCTTGAACAAAGTCTTGACCGGCACTCGCTTAGGCGACCCTTCCGCCCAGCTCGATGAGCTATACACCACTGCGATAAAGTCTGGAGCGGGAAGCGAGGAAGAGGACGACTTGGCCGACGTGCTTCAGTGTCTAGGAGTCATCATCGTGACCGCTACTCGCACACCACTCTCTGTTCCCAACTTAGCGAGGCTCTTGCGTGGTCGGATACCTCAAGACATTCTCGGCTACATATTACAATACCTGTCACCCGTGCTTTACATCGACGAAAAACGCGATGACGCTATCCGTGTATCTCATCCCTCCTTCATGGACTTCATAACCAACCGATCTCGATCGAAGGAGCTATGCGTGGACCTCGAGCAGCAGAACACAATACTTGCAGAGTGCTGCCTGGAAACAATGACGAGCGAGCTGCGGTTCAACATGTGTAGGCTTGAAACGTCCCACCTGCTGAATCGAGATGTCCTGGGTCTGGAAGCACGAGTGCGAGACGCGATTGGTCCTCACCTCGATTACAGCTGCGTGTATTGGACCGGCCACCTGGTCGCGGCTCGCAAACAACGAATGGACGGCCCACTGCGAGCATTCTTGTTCGAACCCCGGCTGATATACTGGATCGAAGCGCTAAGTTTGTTAGGAAAGCTGAGTGTAGCGCTATCGAGCTTGCTGGGGCTAAGCCGTGTCGTGGTAAGTGCTTTGCGGTCTCACAAGTGATTAGATTTGGGTATTAAAAGCTTTACAGGATATCACAGAGGACTGCCAGTCGTACGCACACGATGTGTACCGTTTCGTTCTGTTGTTCTACGACCCAATATCGGAAAGTACGCCGCACCTGTATGTGTCCGCACTTCCACTAGCACCGGAGAACTCGAAGATGGTGCAACGCATGCGGAAGTACTTTCCGAACACGTTTACCATCGTTGAAGGCGCGGAGCAGGAATGGACACCATGTCTGCGAGTCATATCGACCGAGAGTGAAATCAGAGCAGCTGCGTTCTCCCCCAACGGTCGTCGCATCGCAACTGGCTCCTATGACGGCGCGGTGCGAGTGTGGGATGCAGAGACGGGTGCTGCGCTGCTCGAGCCAATCCGAGGTCATTCGGGTTCGGTGTGGTCTGTGGGGTTCTCTCATGACAGTCATCGCATCGTCTCTGGCTCCTGGGACAAGACAGTGCGAGTGTGGGATGCAGAGACAGGAGTTGCGCTGCTCGAGCCACTGCAGGGTCATTCTAACTGGGTGAGGTCGGTCGCATTTTCACCTGATAGACATCGCATTGTTTCCGGCTCCCATGACAAGACGGTGCGGATCTGGGATGCAGAGACAGGCATTGAACTACTCCAGCTCCAAGGTCACTTCGGTATCGCGTTGTCTGTTGCGTTCTCACCTGACAGCCATCGCATCGTCTCCGGCTCCGACGACAAGACAGTGCAGATGTGGGGTGCAGACACGGGCGTCGCGTTGCTTGAACCTTTATGTGGCCCCACTCGGCTGAAGTATACTCCGTCGCATTCTCACCCGATGGAGGTCGCATCGTCTCGGGCTCTGATGACAAGACCATACGGATCTGGGATGCAGAGACTGGAGCTGCGCTGCTACAGCCACTGCGAGGTCATTCTGGCTTGGTGTTCTCTGTTGCGTTCTCGCCCGACTGCCGTCTCATCTTCTCCGGCTGTTCAGATGGCACAGTACGGATCTGGGATGCAGAGACAGGCACCGAGCTGGTCAAGCCACTGCTAGGTCACTCTGACTCCGTGTGGTCTGTTGCTCCCTCGCCCGACGGCCGTCGCCTAGTCTCAGGCTCTTCAGACAAGACGCTGCGGATATGGGATATAGAAATGAGGAACGTGCAGTTCAAGTCCCCACAAGGTCACTCGGGCCCCGTGCGGTCGGTTGCATTCTCTCCAAACGGCCACCGGATTGTCTCTGGCTCCGAGGACAAGACGGTGCGGGTGTGGGATGCAGAGACGGGTGATGCGGTGCTTGAGCCTCTACAAGGTCATTCTGGCACGGTGTACTCTGTCGCGTTCTCACCTGATGAGTATCGCATCGTTTCTGGCTCTGCCGACAAGACACTACGGATCTGGGATGTGAATACTGGTGTTGGACTACTCGAGCTCCACGGTCATTCGGGTGCGGTGAAATCTGTGGTGTTCTCACCCGACGGTCATCGCGTCATCTCTGGTTCCGACGACAAGACAATCCGAGTGTGGAATGCGGAGACGGGAGTTGCACTGTTCGAGCCATTGCAGGGTCATTTTGACGTGGTGAACTCAGTGGCACTCTCGCCTGACGGAGGTCGTATTGCCTCTGGCTCTCGTGACAAGACAGTACGGATCTGGGATGCAACGACCGGTGCTATGTTCTTCGAGCCTCTGCAACATCCACATCCGGTGTGGTCTGTTGCGTTCTCGCCCGACAGCCATCGCATCGCCTCTCTCTCTTCGTCGCAATTTGGATATGGGGGCTTGGTGCGGGTGTGGGATGTGGAAACGGGTGCAGCGCTCCTCGAGCTGCAGGGCAATTCGAGTAATATGCCATTTGTTGCATTCTCACCTGATGGCCACTGCATCGTGTCTGGCTCCGAGGATGATGAAATAATGCAGGTGTGGGACTCAGCAACCGGTGTTCCGCTGCTGGAGCCACTGGGTGGCCACGGATCCCCCGATACCATTGCCACAATACATTCAGTGGTGTTCTCACCTGACGGCCGCCGCCTCATCTCAGGGTCAGATGACTGCACAATACGAGTTTGGGATACGAACACATGTGCCAGCGCAAATTCGCAGACACACTTCCTGCCAGGTACGTCAACTTGTCTGCTTTCCTCTTATCAGTGGTTCATTGGTTCAATATTCCAGGCACTAAGATGCCAGTCACCTCGGGCTGTGCTGACTCTCAACTTGTATCAACGAGTTCTCTGCTTGCACGCTACTGTGGGTCAAACGGTTGGGTAACCACACTAGATGGTGGTTTGTTTCTTTGGCTTCCTCTTGACTTGCGAAAGATCGACGACTCGTCAATCTGTATATCTTCCACACTCTCACGTCGCCGAATGGTCATGGACTTTGCCAAGTTTGTGCATGGTAGTTTGTGGTCAGCTATTGCTGATACGTCTTTGTAATTTCCTCAATTGTACATACATAAACTATGTGCTATTCGCAAATCACGGATCAATTTAAAGCCATTCCTTGCACACGACTGAACTATATAAAAATACAGTCATTCCCCCTCCAAAATGCCACCGGAACTGCGGGCTCAGACAGTGAACCTCAGACAACTGATTGCCGCCCCAGCCCAGTGTTCGAGTTGCATAGAAATGGTGTATGCCTCCTTGTTTGAGCTCGGAACCTAATCAAAATCTTCGTGTATACAGGGCACTCTCGCGAGAATATGCCTAGCTAGTGCTTTACGGGGCCGCCCCAATACCCTGCCCGGCGTTTGTGCCAACTGTTGTGCCCGTCACTTTGGCCTCACCTATTCGTTTACGGCACCAGCCCATTGAGTATCGTAAACATATCGTCTGATCTGGTGTCACTTACCGCATATACCCCAACTACGTAACACACAAAGCCTGGACTTTCTATCCCTAGTGTTATACTTTGACGCAAGGCTGGGGCGACATGCACAACGAGTGAATAGATGTCGGGTTGGTGTCCTTCCGACTATCTCAGGGGTTCGGTCCCGCTCTGGCTCACCATTGAAGGTTATTATGATAACGAATTTGGATAGGTTTTGGTGGGAATAAGACGGCGCTTGTTTGGTGGTTGCCTGGACGAAATCGACATGGGAGAGCGCATGGGTGGAGTAGGGACGAGGACCGAGAGAAGGTCAAGCAAGAGATGCTATTGGAGTAGTTTCGGCGACAAATCCGAGTCGACAGACCCCTGCACCTAAAGCAGACCGAATCGCCTTTGCACGAGGCACAAGTGAACCATCGGGACTGGTCTACATTACGGGTCGTGAACGAAAGGTTGACGTTCGTGTAGCGGGATCGCAGATGGCCAAGTCGTTGTTTCAGCCTGGTGTTCCGGAATGGTCGAGACGGATGTAGACTAGGTGGGGTGGATGCCTCTAGTCGACGTCGGCACGAGGCGGTGCGTTAATTGTACTATTGTAATGGGGGTACCACTTTAAGCCGTCCTGCGCGCGGTATTTTGGTGCCGGGGATGACGTGGGGATAAGAGGTCGGGGTATGTGGGAAGGAAATTCCGTCATTCAAAGTTGGAAAGTGACTAGTGCACGACGTCTCGAACTCTGCGTAATGCCTCGATGAGACGTGATGAAACAGAGGTGAGATGCAGCGGGTGTACTGACGCCAAAAAAATGAGCAATGGGATACGTTTTGCTCGCCTCATCCGACCCACATTTGCCCTGTTCAATCGATGCTAGTTTCCTGCAGTTAGCGCATTAGACAAAGTGCGGCAGTTTATGCAAAGGCGACAAGGATTCCTTCTGTTTTCTTAAGCGAGAGAGCGTGCAGTAAGGATGTAATGGACGCAGAGCTAATCGGGGTTATAGGAGTGGTATCGGAGCAGACATTAGACAGGCGGCCCCAGAGAAACATGTTCGCAGGAATAAAGCGCCTCGCATATCGCAGCATATTTATCAGAAGGGTATGAGGACACAGTATTCGGGCGCGTCTCGAGCCTCGATACGCAGGACATCACGGTTTGTTGGAGGGATCTTTGTTTGGACCCTGGACGCCACACTCGCAGCCAAATATCTCTGTTGTTCCCTCCCGCCACCGCTTTACAGCCTCGAAAGCTCAAGACGGACGCGCCGAAAACAAAACTCTTTTGCGACGTACGATTACCTGTGCGTTTGAGCCGCCTGCGACAAACTGCCTCAACTATGGGTGTCGATTGGTTAAGCACTGTCTTACTCTGATAAACCTTACTTGTACCGTCCCTGTGTTTTTCCTCGACGCTAATAAAAAGTCATATGCAATAATTACCTTAGCGGACTCTCATACTTCTATCCTGGCCTGCTGCGAGTGCGAAACACATTGTAGGTGACGAGTCTCAACCATCGACTTTACATAATGCTCGCCTGCTCCCATGCGTACCCCTCCCGCGACCACTATGGTCGTACAATACGCCACTAGGGATATGAAGCCACATTATCATTGCCTATGAGGTACGCACACTCCCCTTACCATGCTAGCAACTCACCATAGATCTGTCGCTGAGAGATAATCTAAAACCTACGGTGTCTGCTTGCGATATCGCCGTTGAACTATCCGCAGATGGCGGGCGTGTTCAGACGTTTCATAAGGCCAGGAGTAGCCGGCTACTTCCCTGCCGGAGTATTTTGTGCTCGTCATGACTGGTGAGCTCTATCACCTATCTGTTGTGGTCTCCCCGATCTGGCTATCATAGCTCGTAGCAAAGTGTGCGAGACTTCGACATATTACAGTCCAAACTACCAAGACAGGTACAACTTAAGACCCACGTAAGTTGGTCCTATGTATAACCCTGCGAATCAAAGAGGAAGGTGCTGCGGTAGGCATGTGGATCCCAGCTCTAGCCTTCAGCGTCGAGTTGTTCGTTGCCTGTGACGGGATACAGTGGTAGCATTTGTTTAACGTTTACGGGTGACCAAGCGGTAAGTACAATAATGGGGTCGCACAACTCACTGTGCGATGGTATTTCAGGCGGAACAAGCCTATCGGGCGACTTTTATCAAATCCCAGCGAATGGGAAGTCAATCGAGCATGCGAGATGGCTAGGAATCAAGATCTTCCTCGACTTTGGGAGTGTGGTGGCCGATGTAAGTTTCAAACTCCTATGGGCAATCCAAGCTCCAGGGATAACATATTTCCATTAGATAGGTCATACTCGAGAAGCTGGAATCGCGTTTGTAGCCTGCGTGCATGGGGAGTATACATCTATTCTAATGCACCTCGCTTGAAACGTCCGCTAACATCGGTATTGTAACTTATACAGCAAGACTAGCAGGGTTCACTCCCGGATTTTTCGTCGGGAGGATGTCTGGTGCGCCTTTGTTCGGATCCGCAGAACGGTTAGTCGATTCGAGGGGAAACCGTGGTTGCAATACTCAATCTGATCGAAGAGCTGTTGCTGCGTTGCCTGGAATATGCATTTTATGGCTCCTAGGGTACGTGCCACTTGTCTAGCATATTTGGCTCACGTCGAGGATTATGCTGAGCTAGTATGTTATGTGCAGGGAATGAGCCGCTGGATCGTTGATTCTAAGCCCCATGAGTAGACGCAATTCATCGTTGGGGTTCAAAGGCTACGCCGAGCCCAAAAACTACTATGTATTCAATCGGGATTGGGCAAACTGAAGCCTGGTGCCTATTACTCCGCATATACGTATGTCTTAATCGTGTGTTACACAAAGGAGGATCAGAAGATTGATTTATCATGTCAGTTTCGCAGGTTTACGCTCCCGGAGGGTTGGTGCCTTCCTAGGTGTATGGGCGAACAACTCCATGTCCTCGAGAGAGATTACCGAATTATAACTTTTGTGCCTCGATCTTTTGCCGACATGGACGTGCCAAGAGGGGCACCGTGTTACTCTCCGGTGAGAAGACTTGCTTCTAGTTTGTCCTCAACGAATGCTATAATTATCCATGAATAGATATTACCAGCCCCGGGCCGCCATTAGAAAATTTACCGATGTATTGAACTCCTGGCTCGCGATCGGCTGCTCATATACAGACCCGACGGTACCCTTGGTACCCTCCCACAAGGCCACCAAGTTACTTGATTTAAGACTATCATAATTGGTACCGGCACAGCACAGGCCGCAACGTGTTGGCGTTTAGCACACCCAGCTTTGGGTATATTCTACCCTCGCCCAGCGCTTTTCTTGCCACGACCACCATGGCGTCGCAGAGCCTGACCAGCAGCGGCAAGAAGTTTAGGCATCGCTTGCAAGGTGTGTATCATGCGGCTACACAGTTATTATTCTTAATTACATGATCCTCGCCGCAGCAATCACACTCAATCCAGTGACATCTGCCTACGACATTACCATCACGCTGCTTGTGGACGACAAGAAAGTGCACAAACTACGAAGAATCCAGAAAGGGCAAATACTACGTTGGGATGATCTACCCTTGCCTTGGTCAGCTCTGACCCTATCTTACGTTATTCCTGGGTGGCGCTAACTACTCGTTTCTTGTAGCGATGTCCACGAGAACTCGACACTCACAGTCCAGGTCGATGAGATACACAAGACTCGCGGCCGTACCGAGTTGCATAAATATCAAATATCACAGGTTCTGGGGCACGATAGCTGGTTGATCGGTACGAATATTCCAAGCGTAGTACTGGCGCCTTATCGACTCACCTGCAACTCAATCATAGGAGGCGGAAACGGAATCTACACTGTGGGGGTTGAGTTCCTAAACGACGAAACGGCGAGTAACGCTGAATAGATTGAGAGATTTATTTTACATGGTATTCTAGGCAGAGCAAGCGTATCGAGAGGCTTTCGCCAAAGCCCAACAACTTGCAACCAAAACAAGTGTACCAGGGAGGACGGGAAATGCAGGAGCTGCTTTCAAGACGCTGCTTATGCTCGGGAACGCCGTGGCCAAGGTTCGTACATTGCCCTGGCCATAGCTCAGTTTGCGCCCTGATACGACGCGCAACTTATAGCTCGATCCTAGCGGGGGTGCCAAGATGGCGTTTGCGGTCTGCACAAAAGCATGGGAAGTGCGTACTTGTAACTGCGAATTTAGTGCTGCATTGACGGATAGACTCTTACTCGCATCTGGACGTACGCAGCTCGACGAGGAGCAGGACAAGCAGAACGAGGACATCCACAAGCTGGTAGAGGATCTCGCCAGGACGATACCCCCAATCGAGTCCGTCAAACGCCTAGCCGACGCGAATCTCGGGCAGACCGTGATGGATATGCTAAACCTGATTGAAGACGTGTCGTTGTCCATCATAAAGCGCTACTCGCGGAGTCGTCAGAGTACGTAGTAGGCGAACCATGTATGGCATTAGGCTGACCGGGTGCGGCGTAACACAGCGAAACTGTTCTCGTTTAGCATTTTCGATTTGGGTCCATCAGATCCGACACAGGGGTTTATCGAGAGATTCAAGAGTCTCAAGGAGGAGTTCGACACGCGAATGACCGCACAGACGTTGGAGACTTTACAGGTGCTGAGAACCCTACAGGCGTTGGAGACTGCGCAGGCTGCCGATATCACGCAGATATTGAACAATACACAGGCCGACAGTGAGTATATATGTCAAGATAATCGCCCCGCTAGTTACTGACCGGTGAGCCTGTGCCAGTGATTCGATCGAGGTTGAAACCGGTGGATCAAGCTGGCTACGATCCAACGCGGGCGTGTATGGCTGGTACTCGAGTGGCCATCATCAACGATATAGCCGTGTGGGTTCAACTACCCGACCGACAGCGACAGCTGGCTTGGGTTCACGGCTTGGCTGGTCTCGGCAAGAGCTCAATCGCTACGTCCTTATGCAAGGAGCTCGACGAGCGAGGCATGCTCGCTACAAGCTTCTTCTGCAAGCGCGATAATCCCGACCTGCGCGATCCTCATCGAGTTCTGACGAGTATCGCCTACCGTCTAGCGCTGCGATGGAAGCCGTATGGGGAGGCGGTTGTGGCTGTTGTCAAGGCAGATCCAGAAGTGTGCTCGCAGCATCTCCAGCCGCTGTGCGATACGCTACTGGTCGGGCCATTGAAAGCGGCCGCAGAGTCGAGGCAGCCGGGTCATGTATTCACCATTGTGGTGGACGCTCTGGATGAATGCGGGACCATCGACTCCCGCAAACAGCTCATCACGTGCTTGTACAGCATCTCTCAGGCCACGCCCTGGCTGCGAGTGGTGGTGACGAGTAGACCAGACCCAGATATTCAAGAGTGTTTTGGCCAACTCGGTTCGGACTGTTATACGCCATTTAATGTCCTCGGCTATGATTCTCTCCCCGATATCAGGACGTTCATACGGACACGGCTTAGCGGGATGGAGCCAGTCGACGGTTGGCCTAAAGACGCGGTCGACAGGCTATCCGAGCGCTCGAGCGGGCTGTTTATCTGGGCACGAACGGCGTGCGAGTTTGTCACCCGTGGTCCCAATCCGTGCAGGCGCTTGCAAAAAGTCTTGGCTGGAGCTCACCTAGGCGACCCTTCTGCCCAGCTCGATGAGCTATACACCACTGCGATAAAGTCCGGAGCAGGGAGCGAGGACGAGGACGACTTGACCGATATACTTCAGTGCCTAGGAGTCATCATCGTGACTGCTACTCGCACGCCACTCTCTGTTCCCAATCTGGCGAGACTCTTGCGTGGCCGAGTGCCTCAAAACATTCTCGGCTACGTAGTACGATACCTGTCATCCGTGCTCTACATCGACGAGAAACGCGGCGATGCTATTCGGGTATCTCATCCATCGTTCATGGACTACATCACCGACCAATCTCGATCAAAAGGGCTATGCGTCGACCTCGAGCAGCAGAACACAATACTTGCGGAGTGCTGTCTGGAAACGATGACGAGCGAGCTGCGGTTCAACATATGCGACCTTGAAACGTCCCACCTGCTGAATCGGGATGTTCCGGGTCTGGAAGCACGGGTGCGAGATACAATCGGCCCTCACCTCAACTACAGCTGCATGTATTGGACTAACCACCTGGTCACGGCTTGCGACCAACCGATGGATGACCCACTACGAGCATTCCTGCTCGAACTTCAGCTGCTATACTGGATCGAAGCGCTAAGTTTATTGGGAAAGCTGAGTGTAGCGCTATCGAGCTTGCTGGAGCTAAGCCGCGCCGTGGTGAGTGTTTTGTGGTCTCATAAGTAGCCAGATTTGGTGTGAAAATACACCACAGGATATCCCAGAGGACTGCCAGTCGTACTCACACGACGTCTACCGTTTCGCTCTGTCGTTCTACGATCCAATATCCGAAAGCACGCCGCACCTGTATGTGTCCGCACTCCCGCTAGCTCCAGAGAACTCGAAGATGGTACAACGTATGCGGAAGTACTTCCCAAACACGTTTACTATCATGGAAGGCGCGCAGCAGGAATGGACACCATGTCTACGAACCATATCGACCGAGATTGAAATCAGAGCAGCTGTGTTCTCTCCCAACGGTCGTCGCATCGCAACTGGCTCTCCGGACGGCACGGTGGGAGTGTGGGATGCAGAGACGGGTACTGCGCTGCTCGAGCCAATCCGAGGTCATTCGGGGGGTGTGCAGTCTATAGCGTTCTCTCACGACAGTCGCCACATCGTCTCCGGCGCCTTGGACAGGTCAGTGCGAGTGTGGGATGCAGAGACAGGAGTTGCGCTGCTCGGACCACTGCAGGGTCATTCTGACAGGGTGAGGTCGGTTGCATTCTCCCCTAATGGGCATCGTATCGTTTCTGGCTCCGACGACAAGACGGTGCGAACCTGGGACGCGGAGACGGGTGTTGAACTACTCCAGCTCCAAGGTCACTCAAATGCCGTGCGGTCTGTTGTGTTCTCACCGGATGGCCATCACGTCGTTTCTGGCTCCTTCGACAAGACAGTGCGGATGTGGGATGCAGACACAGGCGTTGCATTGCTTGAACCTTTATGTGGCCACTCGGCTCAAGTATTCTCCGTCGCATTTTCACCCGATGGGGGTCGCATAGTCTCGGGCTCCGAGGACAAGACTATACGGATCTGGGATGCAGAGACCGGAGCTGCGCTGCTACAGCCACTGCGAGGTCATTCTGACGGAGTGCTCTCTGTTGCGTTCTCGCCCGACTGCCATCTTATCTTCTCCGGCTCCTCAGATAACACGGTACGGATCTGGGATGCAGAGACAGGCACCGAGCTGGTCAAGCCACTGCTAGGTCACTTAGACTCCGCGTGGTCTGTTACTCCCTCGCCCGACGGCCGTCGCCTAGTCTCAGGCTCTTGGGACAAGACGTTGCGGATATGGGATATAGAAATGAGGAACGTGCAGTTCAAGTCCCCACAAGGTCACTCGGGTCCCGTGCGGTCGGTTGCATTCTCTCCCAACGGCCACCGGATTGTCTCTGGTTCCAATGACAAGACGGTGCGAGTGTGGGATGCAAAGACGGGTGATGCAGTGCTTGAGCCCTTGCAAGGTCATTCTGGAAAGGTGTACTCTGTCGCGTTCTCGCCTGATGGGTATCGTATCGTTTCTGGCTCTGAAGACAAGACAGTACGGATCTGGGATGCGGAGACTGGCGTTGGGCTACTTGCGCTCCATGGCCATTTCGATAAGGTGAAGTCTGCGCTGTTCTCACCCGACGGCTATCATGTCATCTCGGGCTCCAGTGACAAGACAATCCGAGTATGGGATGCAAAGACAGGCGTTGCACTGCTCGAACTGCTCCATGGTCATTCCGACGCAGTAAACTCGGTGGCGCTCTCGCCTGATGGAGGTCGTATTGCTTCTGGCTCTAGTGATGGGACAGTGCGGATCTGGGATGCAACGACCGGTGCCATGTTCTTCGAGCCTCTGCAACATCCAGATCCGGTGTGGTCTGTTGCGTTCTCACCCGACAATCGTCGCATTGTTTCTCTCTCTTCAAATGAACTTGAATTAGAGGGCACAGTGTGGGTGTGGGATGCGGAAACAGGTGCAATGCTTCTTGAGCAGTTGGACGACCGTGCGGGCAACATGCGGTCGCTTGCAATCTCGCCCAATGACCACCACGTAGTGTCTGGCTCGAGTGATAATGCAATGCAGGTTTGGGACGCAGCGACTGCCGATCCGCTGCTAGAACCGTTGCGTGGCCACTACAGTAATTGTGATTTCTATTACATATTTTCGGCAGCGTTCTCACCTGACGGCCGCCGCATTGTCTCGGGGTCGTACGATCGCACAATTTGAGTCTGGGACACAAACACATGCGCCAGGGCAAGTTCGCGGACACGCTCCCTGCCAGGTGCATCAACTCGCCTGCTTTTCCCCCATCAGCGGTTCATTTATTCTCATATTACAGGCATTCAGATACCAGTTACCTCGGGCTGTGCCGACTCTCAACTTGTATCGACGAGTTCTCTGCTTGCACGCCATTGCAGGTCAAACGGTTGGGTGATAACATCAGACGGTGGTCTGTTTGTTTGGCTTCCTCCTGACTTGCGAGAGATCGACGACTCGTCAATCTGTATATCTACTCGGACTTCGCGTCGCCGAATGGTCATGGACTTTACCAAGTTTATTCATGGCAGTTCATGGTCATCTGTTGTTAATTTGTCTCGGTGATTTCTCTGATTGTGTACATATAAGCACTGTCGATCCTTTTTACACTCTGCCTGCTGTATACCCGACCGTGTCACATGAATACTTGCATTCTGTATGTTCGGCCCTACCCTGTATGAAAGGCCACCGGCTGGATAGCAGCCATAGCAAGCGTAGTAGTCGCCGAAGAGTAAGCAAAACGGTCCAGATGACGACCTGAGTAAGGGAGAAAAACCTCGGGGAGAGTTTTATGCCCCTCGAGCTAATATGTATGTTCCCAGTTTCATATCCCCTGCGGTCCCTATCTTCGTTGCCACGCTCTCACATGTGGACCAACGTTTGTACGCAATGGGCGATGCCCCTATCCACGCCGAGATCCCGGACGACGTCTAAACTCTCGCGCCCCGACGCCCTATACATGACCGTGTGATGGACTAAAGGTTGGCGACGGTGTGATCGCCTCGCAGGCGACCTTCGAAGCTGCATGCAGCTGTAAAGTGCGGGGTTGGGCTATATCTACTCAGGTTTATGCTTGCGTGTTTGGTACCTAGGAGGCGTGCCAAATCAGATTGTCCGAGCGCATATAGTTTACTTGCCTCGATAAACCTATTATTGGGGCTGACCTACGTCGTATATTCGACGGTCTTGTACTGAAGAGGGATCAAATCCGAATTTTTAGTCAAGAGCCGAGATTCGTAAAGCTATATGCGGTTCCCAGAGCTTGAGATTCAAGGTAGATACGCATATGGACAAGCTTAAACTTCATTATGATATTCAGTGCTTAATTTCGCCATTAAATAAGTACAAGCGAGTCTATGAAACAACATGTCGCATCACTTCCAATTAACATGATCCAAAGTAGATGTGAAAGTAGGAAACCCGGTAAAGAAGCCTATGTAAATATAAATATAAATGTATACGCCAAACCCACCCTCAAGCCTAGTCTAGTCTAATACCGGGGATACGTGCGATGCTTGGTCCCATGACCATCCTGCGCCCCGTCACCCCGCGTGTCAAAGGACCATTCTCCGTGAGTGTGGTCGTACCACGCTCCATGGGTCGAAGCGACAAAGAGTGTACCGACGAAAAGGAAAGTGAGAAGGATCCAGCCCATCCAGGCAAAGGCCATGATAGCTAGTTGACACACGTTTTAGCATCTGGTTGTTTGGGTAAAACGTGCAAGAACTTACCGACGAGGATACGGCAGGGTTTGTAGATCTGGCACCAGTTGAGGTTTGGCCATAGTGCCTGCGAAACTGATGAGATGGAAATCAAATATATTTGAGCGGGGAAACTTACGGTGGCGGAACTGGCGCCTCCGAGCCACAAGCCCCAGAGCACGAACAACCACAGGAGCTCGAACCAGGTCTTGCTGAGGACACGGTGGCCGTAGCGGCGATGAAGCACGAAGAGCCTGGTATTCATTTAGTCGACTGCGAATGAGCGTGGGGGAAATGGGTAAACTTACATCCAGGGAGTGAAGCACATTGTGAGGAATGAGGCGACTAGGAGTAGAGGAATAGGCGGGTCTACATCCATAAATCGTTACCATACTGTGTGTAGAGCAATAAGGGAGAAAACTTACCATAGAACGCCTGCCCATTCCTCAGAGGATCAACGCGTGGGTCCCGCTTGCGATCCGTATAACTTAGTCGCACGATCGTAAGTGCGAACAAGACCACCGAGAACAAAAACACAAAAGTATAAAGCGTCATGCGAATAAGATGAATAGCAGGCGGCATCGTAAGAAAAAGTCGTCTAAGAGAGATACGCGTCAAGTCTAGAGTAGAGGCAAATGTTGTCATTCCAGGGGGGGCCTCACGCCTCGCATTTTAACCATCCCATGCGACACTGCCCGCCGTGCACAACAGGCGTGTTATCCAGGTGCCAATCACAACATACGAATAGGGGTGAACACCGGAAACGTGTCAGTTTGTCCTCGTGTTGTGGGCAGGACAAAAGAAGTGGGGGGTGGGGGTCGGGACGAGGTGCCGGGTGAACGGAGCGAGTCATGAATCGGTGGAAGATCAGCAGAGGTTATACGAATTAGGATGTCGGTTAGAGGACAGTCGGCGAGCCTCGTGGACTTGGTTTGGGGTGCGGTTTCAACGAGGCGGGTCGAAACACTGCCATTTGGCCACGTGACCGCGCATAAAGGCTCGACTCGCGAGGATCGAACCATGATGCAGGGATAGATGAACAAAATCACGGGGAGCGTGATAGAATAGGTCTGATATACACACATCTACCTGGTACATTATTGGTACACGTCACAAACACTATTCTTTTTTGGCGGCTGCAGCCTCGCGCTCTCGTTTTTTCAAAGCACGTCGACGGATATCCTTGTGTAGGTCTAATGCGGTGTTAGTGGAATTTTGGGGAGGGAATGAAGAGACTCACTGAGTGTGTAGTTGATAACGAATGCGGTTGGTAAAAAGCTTATTATATATGCCAGGGCACCATGGGACCAGTAAGGGGTAGAATAGTCGCCTTGAACGCCGATCTTCGAGAGAACGGATCGGACGTAGGTGAATGGCAGAGGGATCATCGCAGTGGCACGACGAATTTTAGACATGCTCGACACCTAACAAAACACTCGAATATGGTACAAAAAGCTAGTGAACAGAGTACTCACAACAAAGTAAGTGTTCACGAGCTGAACATCAACGCCTTTGGGGCCAAGCTCAGCAGCGAGTGCGCGAGACCACGAGGAAAGGAAGGCCTTGGTTCCAGAGTAGGTAGCCAACATCGGGGAAGGTACGGCGCCAGCAAAAGACCCAATATTGAGAACGAGACCGCGGTGACTGCGCACATATTGAGAAACTGGGTGTTTGCATGGTAGGTATTGGACTTTACGTACCGAGCGATCATGCCAGGCACGATCAGACGAGTAACCTTGATGGTCGCATTGATATTAACCTCGACAATGTCTTCGTGTTCAATGAGCGGGACTTCATGAAAGTCGGCCGGGATGTCGTGGGATTTGCCAACGTTGTTAACTGAAAAGACTCGTTAATGACGCGGTATCAAAATGGATGAGTAGCCTACCCAATACTCCAACGTCAAGGCCCTCGAGTGCCGCGGCCAATCCAGTATAAGCGGCAGTATCACGGCGAGAGAAGTCGATGGGATATGTCTTGGTGGTGACCGAGTATTTGGATTCTGACAATGCAAATTACTCTAGAGTGCGATTGGGGGACGGGTCAAATTCCAAACGTACTCAGTTCAGAGGCAAACGCGTCCAATTTGTCCTGGCTACGTGAAGCAATGAGCACATTGAATCCAGCTTTGGCCAACTGGGTCGCAAATTCGCGTCCGATCCCGTCTGTCGCGCCAGTCACGACTGGGAGATGGATTATAGTCTCAGTACACGAGTTTAGGATCGTATTCACGAAGACTTACCGGCCCAAGCTCCCTTTTTCGCGCCATATTTCGAGAGCTATGACGAAGATTATCGGATACATAGCCAAACCAGAAAACTCGAAGCCGACTCACGTTTTGTCCAGAGAGGATAAAAGTCTGGAAGAGGAATCGGACGAGGCTGAATCCCAGGCCCGCAACGACCGCTGCACCAACAGCAGAGAGACAGAACGCGGTACAGGTATAGTCGCGAGTAATGGCAGCAAAACTATCGCAGAGGCCCATGTCTGAGTAAAGACAAGTCGGGGCAAGCCGACCGCGAGATAAATAGTCGCAAGCGCGTGATCGAGCCCTGGGATTCACGTGTACCCGGCAATTGTGAATTAGCCGTCATCCCGGTTCTGCTCTCTCCCTCGACATTGTCTGGTCACCGTCGACACTATGCCCCGGCTGTTCAGTATCAGATATACCCCGCTACGGACATGCCTGGTCAACCTCCCTATGAGCCTCTACGGACCGCTTGCCGCGAAGCAAGTGGTGAGCACCCTTCGGATTCTTATACAGACGGCATAAATATTCATTTTACCAAGCGCCCACAACGACTCGCAGTGCACGTCTCCCTGCCAGGTTCATCTGATGGGGTATATCTAGGATGGACGGGCATGGCTTCTGCCTCGTCTCTTTCCAAGTGGCAGCAGGGGGCACAAGCTGCGGCCGAAGCGCTGGACACTATTGAGATTGACCCGCAGGTCGCGCAGAGCTATGGGTTCAAGGATGGTGCTACGGTAAGCCGTTTAGTCTTGCTTTGTAGAGCAGGATTAGCTAATGTTGTAAAGGTCGAGATCGGCCTGGTTCATAATCTTCCGATTGCAACTAATGTCGAGACGGTACCTCTTTCTTCGGATGACTGGGAGATCCTTGTTAGTACACAATCTGTGCGTTTCACCCGACTCTCACACGGTTCTAGGAAACACATGCAGAATATGTCGAACAAAATCTACTGAGTCAGGTCCGAGCTGTGGCGGCTGGCCAAGAAATCAGCGTATGGGCGATGGGCCGCTCGCGCGTGCAGTTTCGAGTGGGTGAGTGATTAGATATGATTATACTATGAGCTGTTGAACTAATCTAAATACGATAGTATCCACTAAGCCCGAGGGCCAGGCCGTTTTACTTGGTCCTGATACAGAGGTCGCAATCGCGCCCAAGCTACGGGCTCCTCCAAAGGTGCAAACCCCTCAGGTCCAGAAAACCTCGGGAGATAAGTCTCCAGCAGAGATTCAAAGTAAATCCAGTCCTTCAGGGAGCGTGAATGACCCATTCCCGTTGGCTTTGCGAGTGTTCCCAACTCGACTTGCTTCAACATTTGTTAGCGTCGGTAAGTCTAGGCCATTCTCTGTCACAAACCCGGGCAAAACCTCTATCTCTAGGCTCCTCAGAAACAGAAGTACATATTTCTACCAAAGACGCCCAACAACTCTCCTCTCAAGACCCCAACTCGCCATGTACCCACGCCTGGCTAGTCCGAGTACGCCCACCACGGTCCGTCCGTGAATTTGACAAGCGTGGAAAACCGGTGGAAAAGGCGACCCCCGCGCCTGTTGTGCTACAGCAGAACAAAAAGGAGGAAAAGAAGCCGGATGAGGATCGGGCGCATGTACCTGGTGTGCTTGTGCGAGTTAGAGCAGATGATGATGTGCCCGTTGGGCATGCTGTGGTGGTTGGGCTGGAGAGTAAGATACAGGAGTGGGATACTATCCTGCAAGTCGGTGCCTTTTATTAAGGAGCGACCGACTAACGATAATTTTGTAGATTAACGCGCTCTGACCAACTATCCGAAGCGACGAGTCGATCTAGCAGCCCGAGCCAAACTGCCCTTACCGAAGTGCACACTCAAAAACCTGCGGCTGACGTTGAAGGAAGCGAACTGGCAGGAGTGGATTCAATCCTGGCAGACTGTCACGACTTTTTCGTGCGCACGTATATGCAGCCTGACGCGTTCGGGACAGCGGGTGGCTCTCATTGTGAGTTTATCCTCTCCACAAGCGCAACTTCGACTCATTGTGATTCATAGTACCTGGGTTGCTCTTACATGGCGCACCAGGATCTGGAAAGACATCCGTCGCGAGGTCGGTTGTCAAGAAGCTGGAAGCGGATCCACGCATACATGCATGTATGTCTGCCTGCCTCGCGTCTAAAAATTCGTTGACTAATAGCGTATGTAGGTATTGTATACGTAGACTTGGCTCAGATGGCCGACGAGCACACTTCTACTCTCCGATCTAAATTCAAAACTTGGAAAGCTGTCGCAGCGTGGCGTCAACCTTCAGTTCTTGTTCTAGATAATCTTGATAAAGTCGTCTCTGCCGAAGTCGAGGTGTGTATTCCTGCCTTTACCACTTATTCCAGAATAAAATATTAAACCTTGCTATGTTTGGAAAGCACACCGACTCGGCTCGTGCGCGTCATCTTGCCGAACACTTTCTCGACGTTTTTGCTGCATCTCCTGCGCGAGGTGTTGCCATACTTGCGAGTTGCGCAAGTCCAAGTGCGTTGCACCCGCTTTTGGCGTCGTCGCATGTGTTTGCGTGTAAACTGCAGTTGCGTGCGCCGGATAAGGCCGCACGACGGGACGTAAGTCTTGCTATGCACACATGAGAGTTTGGGTTGATCTTGATACTCTGTAGATTTTATCACGAATCGTAAAACGGCGGTTTGCAACGTCTGATCTCAAGAGCGATGCAGCCAAGCCATTGAATTTCGTTGCGCTCGCTACGGATACGGAAGGATACTCTGCGACTGATTTACAGGATCTTGTTGGACGTGCTGTCCATGCGGCGGCTGTACGGTCCGCAACGGACGAGTTGGGTAGTTCGGTACGTCCAATGTTCTGACCCGTTACCAAGTGCTTTGAACTGAGGTGGGAAATAAAGCCAGTTCTGCTTCCCGTAGATTTTGCAAAGGCACAGGAAGATTTCGTACCTCTTTCGTTGAGAGGTGTAAAGCTACAAAAGTCGGAGGTTTCGTGGTCGGATATCGGAGGCGAGTCGCTAAACCTGTGCAAGTGAATGCTTGGGTGCTGATTGTGAGAGTCTAGGCCTTGAAGAGACGCGTCGCGTATTGCGCGAAACACTGGAGTGGCCAACCAAGTACGGTGCCATATTTGCAAAGTGCCCGTTGAGGCTTCGATCGGGGTGCGTCTGAAACTACCGAGGTTGTAGTCATAGCTAATGCAATGATCCTTTAGGTTGTTATTATACGGGTATCCGGGGTGTGGAAAGACCTTGCTTGCATCAGCCGTTGCAAAAGAGTGTGGTCTTAATTTTATAAGCGTTAAAGGCCCGGAGCTTTTGAACAAGTATATCGGACAGAGTGAACAATCCGTACGCCATTCGTTCCTGATTCGAGCACATCGATGGGCTGATCTTGTTACCCAAAGGTCCGGGACATTTTCGACCGCGCGAGCGCTGCGAAACCATGTGTCCTTTTCCTAGATGAGTTTGACTCGATAGCGCCCAAACGGTGCGTCTTTGGACCAACCCCTCAGCCGAATCATTCTAATGTATATCTTTATATGCAGAGGACATGATAGCACAGGCGTAACAGACCGCGTCGTGAACCAGATGCTCACGCAGATGGATGGTGCAGAGGGTCTAGATGGGGTATACGTATTGGCTGCGACAAGGTTTGTTTTGTCACTCCCGTGCAAAGCACCACGAGATTGATGACGCGATATTTGGCTCAGTCGTCCTGATTTGATCGACCCCGCGTTATTACGCCCCGGGCGGCTAGATAAGTCGCTGTTATGCCACATGCCTATAGAGGAAGAGCGCCATGAGGTATGTGGTTGTATGCAGCACGAAATACCAGTTTCGATGTCTAATGAGGGCTATAGATATTGAAAGCCGTGTCGCGCAAGGTGTCGTTGGCACCAGACGTCGAGTTGGCAGAGATTGCGAAACGGACAGAAGGGTACTCGGGAGCTGATCTTCAGGCGCTGGTGTATAATGCGCAGCTGGAGGTTGTACACGAGGAGTTGGCTGCAGCGAGTCAGTCTCTGGCGACCTCTGAGCCGAGCAGCCAAACAGAGAAGCAGATCAAGGTGGAAATTGTTGGTGGACCAAAGGATTCGCTGACAATGACGCGGGCGGAGACTGCCGTTTTGGAAAAGAGGGTGAGTTTACGGGATTGTAGTTGCCTTTCGGAACCTGATCAGTTTGCTAGGTTGCTGCGATACTTGCGGCTCGTACACCTAAGCGGCCACGTACTACAGATGCGCGGCAAAAGACCAACGAGAAACAAAAGGTAAGCAATGAGTCGACTGATTTGCCTGAAACGTCACTGATCAAGAAAAATCAGAGTCAGATTACGCTTGCGCATTTGGAACGCTCTCTGGAGAATCATCGGCCTTCGG
>WSTG01000259.1:0-23378 GCA_019616325.1 Ceratobasidium sp. 394 | reverse complement strand
GTGATTGCACCTGGGTATATGCACACTCTTAACTAAACCAGATGGGCCCCGTCGGTCCGACGGGGCTCAAAGTTCATACCTTCAATATGTGCATGATATAATAACGGTTTAGAGAACGTACATCGAACATTAGCCGAGCTAGGGATTTTAGCACCGGGGCCATGCGTCTGCCGGTAATCATATACATCCTGCAAAACATAATGAAGGTAGCAGATCATCGTGACCAAGGAAAACAGCTTACATCAATTAACTGGCGAATCTCTTCGCGGAGACTGTCAGCTGTGGAGTTTTTGGACGCGATCGCGCAGTTCTCTGGACCTGCTGCGGCGCATGCAGAAACAAATCCTGTTAGGGCTTCGTCGGCGGACTCTACGTCGATTGACCATATCTATGATAAGGGAGAGTTAGATATATAATCCGGGCAGGAAATGAGCTAGCCTACCTCGTGCGCTGGCCGGTTTGCCCAGTATATGGGGTCAACAACGCCGTCGAGCACCACCCGCCCGACGCGATTGGGAAACACTAGGATTGTATGCACTGTTATTAGCATAACCAATATCAAGGGGGAAAACCTACTGTTGACAAAATATATCCCAATTGCTGTGCCATACCTGGCAAAGAACGTTCAGCGTACATCGGCCATGTTTCAAAATCTGGCTCACGAGAATCCCCAGTAGTTGAGAGGCTTTTCGGGCCCCTCCAGATAGTCATGCAACGTAACCATGTCTCGCACTACTGCCGCCGTGCCAACGTACTGAAATGAATCTGGGGTGTACTCCAAGCACCTCTGTCCGAGCTCCACAAGCAACTCGTCAACTTCAGGAACCTGCGCGTAGAAGGCATCAAGGTCGGAGCGACTGGTAAAGTTACTCCGCGCCTCAAGGCCAACGTATGGGATGGTGCCTTCCCAGAAGGCGGATTCTTCCGTGGCGTTCGCAAAGCACGCTAAGTATGGAAGACTCAGGCCAACTCCACGAGGATCCCAACCTAAAGCTCTGCTGAGAACCAAGAGACTTCATCGAACAGCTCGAGTCACTTTACTCACTAACAACATCGAATCTTCCACCAGAGGCTGCCATAATCTGATCAGCGAGGGGGTCTAACACCACCTCCACACCGCTAGCGCCTGGTAGACCTTAGCATCCTGCTCACGATCTAAAGTAAAATAGATACCTGGACCTCCGGGGTTGAAAAATAGCGTTCCAAGTTTCGGCTGCTTTGCAGCTGGATATCGGGCAACAGCAATCGACGCTTTCCCCGCTGTCGCGTTTTGATAATCCAACGGAACTTCGAACCGTCCACACTCCTTGTTGCTACCCTCTGCGCATGGCGCCCAGGTAATATTGAGAGAGGGAGGTGAAAACCTGTGGAAGTCGGGGGGCAAGTCAAATGGATTGGCATATGCCAAGGTGGCTAGCGTGATGCCGAATGTAACTATGTGGGGGGAGGAACGCATGAGTGTGTGTGTGTGTGTGAATGAGCCTGGCTAGATATGGACGCTTTTATACCTTAAGTGCTACCAAAGTACGGCTATTGTACCATTTTGGGACGGTCTGGATTCGACTGGCTGCGGATCGCCGGAGGGTGCTAGCGGGCACGACGCTGAATGCGTAGCCACACGAATACCTGGGGCAGCCAAAACTCGATCACTGCACAGGCCGTAGAACTTTGACTAGTCACGTGAAAGCCTTTCGTTTTAACTTTTTTGGAATGCATCTTTACATCACGTGAAAGCTATCTCCGATTCGCCCGTGCGACATATCTATTTAGTATTGGGTACAGCTGGTGCCACATGTATAGGCCAGTCCACAGCTCTCGCACGTAGGGTCTTTTGGTTGCTAACTAAGGCCAGCGCTCCCGTGGGCTTACCGGAGTGGGTTGGCTGCTGAAACCTTGAGGGACCAACAGATTGGGGACAGTGGAAAGTGGAACCGGCAGAGGGGTACCAGCACCATCCATGAATGGGATGCAAAGGGGCTGGTTAGGCTGTGAAGCACCGGGAGGATATGAAAGCGATGAAAATTTGGTTTGGCTGGGACATACTACAACAAAGTAGAGATATGTGTGCGGACGACTTTCCTCTCTCTGGACTCCCACTTTTATACTTACCATTTTTATTATATATTTTTAGCGCTGAGAAGTGAACATGAACGTTGGTTAACTGCAGGCTAATTACTCAATGATATGCATTTTTATTTCATTTATCTCATCTTCTGTTCGGTCTGGGTCTTGGAATCTGAGGTGGTTTGCGTGTGTTTACATTTGTGGTGAGGACCTTGTGTGCAAAAATCGAGAATGGCCTATCAATATGGCGTCAGCTGTAAGCAAGACATTACTATGAATAGCAACTTACCCGAAAACTGCGGCACTTCAGCCGACGGCCTCAACTATGCCCGGCCTAATGCATCGCGCCGGTAACAGGGCACACGAACGAATGGGGCATTGTAAGTGGTCACATTCCTATGCAAGAGGGACAATTGGTGGGAGAGGGAATTGCCATCCTGAAAGCCTTCTCGTGCAAGGTCAATGTCTGAGCTATGGTGAGGTGAATTAGTGCTCCTTATAATCCACATATTTAGCTCCACGACTACATATGTCAAATAGGGGATCTTGCATTCCAAAAGTCTCAGCGGGTAGTCGCTGTGCGGCCAGTGCCAGAGATATCTATTACAGGGAATTTCTCTGATCATCTTTAAAATAGGAGCTACAGTTGGCTCTCGTGCAAATGCCTCGTCCGACAATGCGGCTAGCGGGTACTGAAACCTGCGACATGGCCATACGTCTTTCGCCTAGCACCACTCACTGCTATGACTGGCGCATCACATAGCAGGGTTGCTCCGTCTTGTGGTCATGAAAGGAAAGCTATCCAAGTCTAAGGTATCAGGGCAGAGTGCGTTCTTGGGGCAACTTTCTTGAGTCGTGAGAAGCGTGCGTGGGTAAAGGATAGAGAGAGCATCGCCTCGAAACGCTGATTTTCAAAGACCAGGTATTATAACCACGTGAAAATGAATGAGCCTAGGTATCTTATAGCCCTCATGATGGTTGTACCCGTTTGACTTGTAGAAACAAAATGTATCTATCAAAGCGTATATAAAAACGTTGTACAAAAGAGTGTGTAAAAGGAAGAGAAAGATGGGGCACGAGAGGACGCGCCAGCGCTCCTAGTTATACCCTACAATTCCATCGAGTCATTTGCGTGCGCTTCTGCGCATATACTGCGCATAGACGCTTGATTCAATCACTGGCTCAATCTTCTGGTACATTTTTCACGATATTTCACATGCATATATCCACTGAAACGATGACAAACGGTGCGGTCGGGGCCCTTGGTAGGGGCAGATGCCACCAAGACAACCACAGTCAAGCTAACAGTAATTTGCCTTGCGTGTTTCATTTATAAGAGATAGGTGTCATGGAGACTCGAGGCCGTTATAGACACATTCTGTATAAATAAGGTCATATATCTACAGGTGGTATTCTCTCCCAATACGATCAGGTCATAAAAGACCGTTTCCACGAATATCCTATCAAGCATCCACTCGCGAATACCCACCCGCCTTCTTCACCATGACTGGATCATACGGCGTAGCATACACGTGCCCTTGCACTTCATGCGCCTTCTCAAACATCTCGCGTGTGACGTGAATCCACTTTTGCGTATCCTGCTTCTTCCGGCCGAGGATAAACGATCCAACGAGGCATATCAAGAGCAGGCCGGTAGCGAACCCCAGGGCAACAACGGCGATAAATAGCTGTTTGCCACGGGCTCGAGCTGCTTCGAGGTCTGCTTCGAGGTTAGAGTTGGATGTAGCGAGGTTACTGGATCCGGACTCGGGAAGGGCGGATAAGCTACCCTTGGTGATCCCCGGACCAGGAAAGAGCACCTGGTTAGTCTAAAAATGACATCATCGTAAGCCCAAGTTCAAAACCTGAACCAAGTCGGAACTTACTCCGCAGAATTGGTCGGCCGAGGGCAGTTGGTTGTCCAGAAAGTAGTTATTCAGAGCGGCAAATGTGCTAATGGAAGAGACATAAGCACTTCATATGCTGATTCGAAGGAATGGAACTCGCCAGTTACTCTTCATGGCCAGCGATACATGCTAATCCACGAATGTGTGTCTATCAGCCGACTGTTTTTTGGAGGGTTGTTACACTCACGCCATAATCGTCTTGCTCGATCAGCACAGCAGACTCCCCGAGCGCGTCCGCAACGCTCTTGGCGTTCTTGTATGGGGTAATTGGGTCCGCTTCATTTCCTGAGCCGGGACAGCCAGTGAATATCGGTCATTAAACGCTGTTTGCCCGACAGAAACACACCAATGACGAGAATCGGATTGGACAGATTCTTATTCCATGGTCCCGTATGCCGCTCCACCGCTCGAACCGGCCACTTGTGGCAAACAAATCCGGCCTATCGTCCAATCACCTGGGTTAGCCCTCTCCAAACTCAAACCCCTTCGAAATACGTACAATATTCCATATGGGACCAACTAACACAATCAATCAATAAACGAAATCTTGCTTCACGATAATAGAAACAACCTACACATCGGACTCACCTCCCGCGTCGCCCTCACAATCTCATCGAACACCATCTGCGTTGTCGTGTTCCCAGGATCGACAGCATCGGCACATGTGATCGCGTGAATGTCATAATTGAAGGGTGGTTCTGGTGCGTCTGGAGTGACCTGTCGTTTGGTGTTCTTTTGCCGGAACGAGAGGTCAAAGGAACGTTTGGTTGGCGTAGATGTAGCGTTGAGTAGTTGTCCTCGGATAGTGTTGAGCCTTGTCGCTAGGGTAGGCCATCGTGTTGGCGAGTACATCCCCTGGTGTATGAATTCTGTAGATTGAGTTGCGGTCAGAACGAGATAAATTAAATTAGAACAAAACGGTTACCTCGAAGATCGGCTGAACTAATGCTTGCCCTGGGACCATACTTCTTCCTGAATTCATAGGCAAGCTAAATGATGATAATATTTAGACTTTGGACTGGCGAGATGACAATGCTGAAATTAGGACCCACATCGATCAACTGTCAAATATCCTCCCTCAGAGCGCGCAATTCCCAGGTCCCGCAGCGACGCAAGCAGAGACGAATCCGGTGAGAGCTTCGTCAGTGGACTCTACGTTGACTGCCTATTTCTATCATTTTAATAGTCAGACAATGGAGTCGGAGCGATAGGTATCAGACACGCACCTCGTGTGGTGGTTTATTAGCCCAGTATAGCGGGTCGGAAACACCGTCAAGAACGACTCGTCCTACGCGATCAGGGAGCACTGGGATCACATACGTAAGTCGTTGAATTTATGTTATAATTTAAACGGGAACCCACTGTTCACAAAGTAAATACCAATGATTGTCCCGTACCTGGTCAAAGCTATTTAGCATGTAAAGATTGGGCTTGATCGATTGGACATACGAAAATCCCCAATAATTAACCAGCTTATCTGGCCCCTCCAAATAATCATGCAGCGCAACCATATCTCTCACCGTAGCCGTCGTTCCGACATACGGAAGCACATCCGGACTATGCTCCTGGCACCGTTGTCCGAACTCGGCGAGCAACTTGTCCACGAAAGGGATCTGCGCGTAGAATGCATCCAGGTCGACTTGGTCGGTGAAATCCCCGCGTGCTTCGATTCCAACGCGAGCGATACTGCCGTTCCAGAAAGCGTCTTCTTCAGTGCGAGTTGTGAAGCAGTCGGGTTGAGGTTCGCTCAGGCCGACGCCGCGCGGGTCCCAACCTGGATTCAATTTAGCTGTCTGCGCGCATTCAGAGCAATTTTAGGCACTCACTGACGAGGTCATACTGCCCGCCGACGGTCTCCATGACCGTGTTACCGTTACCACCGAGAATAAGTCCTACGCCGCTCCCACCTGACAAGTTTCAATCTCACTTATCGAGAAGATGTAAAGGAAAAGCGTACCTGGACCACCTGGGTTGAGGAAGAGCGTTCCAAGCTTTGGCTGCTTGGTAGCTGGGTACCGTGCGACAGCGAGTGATGCCTTACCCACCGATTCGTTCTGATAATCCAGTGGAACCTCGAAGCGACCACATTCCCTGCTATCGTCTTCTTCGCATGACGTCCATGCAATATCTATGGATCGCGGAGCAAGCCTCTGAAAGCCAAAGGGTAGAGCGAATGAATTGGCGGATGCGAGAGTGGCGAACACGACGCCGAATGCGGCGAGGCTAAGGGATGGATGCATGAACCAGTAGGTGAGTGATTGCGTTGGGACATGGGGATATTTATACTCACCTCGTGGCTGGGAGCACGGGGCCGAAATTGCCGGAGCTGTGAGGGGAAAGATGCCCGACTTGGCAGAGGCACGACAATTGAAGACACAAGGACGACGGGACCAAGCTGCTGTCCTACTCCCTTCTAGGTTCTCAGTTCGTAACCTCCTCTCCCATCAATCGGGCGCTCATGAATGCGAGATAAGCCACGCTTGTAGTATTTTTTTCGGTAAAAATTCGAGATTTTGACTGGTGGTGGACGAAAACAAGAACGCAACTGACCCTGAAGGTTATTACAGAACCAACGCCAAGACGGTTTCGGCGCTTGCAGACGAGTGTTCCTCAGTGAAGTGTACCTGTCGTACGAGCTCGAGTAGCGTTCCACCGGTATATTTCCCACCTTTGCCTCGATTCAACTTGGGAGCGAACCTTGTGAAGAAGCCTTCGATTTTATCGTCGGTCCTGACGTAAGCCCGGCGGAGGCCACGTGACCAGGTGTCACGTCGATATACGGCTCCAGGATGGATAGCACGTTCTGGGCCGGATTCTGCTTTGGAAATACTGCTGTAAGTTCGGTACTTCAAGGACTTGTTTATCTAGCCGACGAATCTGCTATCAACTGGCCGCTTGCGACAAGAGTTGTCCTGCGGGCAATTCGACAAACTCGTTTCCGAACCATTATACACGTATCCATCTTGTTTGTCGTCGTAACTACGCCGTCCATCGCTCAGCAGTACCTGGCACATCTTACATTCTGCGTCGGCTTCGATCCGACCTCTCCAAACCTTCTATATCCCCGGCCATTCGGTTACCCTGTGTATGCATCCATCCAATTGCCTGCTGGGACGTCGGACTCTGGCGTCATTGGACTCCTGCGCAAATGCCCAATTTCCTTCTCACCGTACCAATGCTGATATTTGCCGGGGGATCAATTACTCTATTCTGTTGGACGACTTACCGTAGCTCCAGGCGCATCTCGACGAATACTCCCACTTCTCCCTACACGGCACCTACTGCACCCCAGACAATCTGTCACTAAGTTCAGCTACGGTTCTCACGCTACTTCTATATACCCTCCACGCGCTTGCACTATCGCTTCTCCTTTTCACGGCAGCGTATGTACAAGTTGCATTACGGGTTCTTCCGGCTGCAACTCCGTGGGCAGGGTGAGCACATACTGTACTAGTTATGGAAGGAGCTTAAGGCCAGATCAACGCGAGACGATGTGAAATTACAGGAGAGATTCAGGCTCGACCTATCCATGATGGAGATAGCTCTCTCTAGCGGAGATCCGGGATTCTCGCCGGGTAGGAATGCAGTGAAAAGTCTGTAAAAGTGCTAAGTTCTTTTGTTCTTTCAAGTTTTTCCTCCGTTTTCTCCGCGTTCTGCCGCGGCGGGAATCCCCAATCTCCGCTAGAGTCTATGAATTTAGGAGCCGAGGCCTCGGACTCTTGGTGCACATCTGCCTGGCACATTTAGATTGGCTGGAGTACTGTTTGAATGCTTGTTAGCAGCGTTCTGTAGCTCGCGTTCCTCCCTCCCGCTTGATCTATATCTGAGAATAGCTGGGGTTGAATCTCTCCATGTAACCAGTTTCTTTCTTGGGTGTGACAAACGATAGCGAGAGGTTGATTCCGGGGCGGGTAATGCCGGAATCGATCTAATATCACTCAGATTCAAGCTTAACAACGACTTTTTTAGGCCAGGGTTCACGGCAGTGATATCTTTTCGGATTGGCCCCACACTTATTTGACTGCATTAAACTACATCTTACTGGCAGAACGAATCATACCTTCTCCTGATCCACCTTCTCGAGAGCCTTGGAGCTTACATACGCAACCTGAGTCGGCGCCGTAACTTTTCGCCCTTGTATAAAGGACAGAACCAGCGCGACGAGGAGCAACGTCACAATACAGGCGAGAATAATGACCGCCACGGTCATATTTCGCCCATAAGTGTGGGCCTTGTCAAGCTCCGCTCTGAGCTCGGTGGAATCTGAAGCCCCAGAGGCGGCGGGGGTGGACAGGGTGTTTTTGGTAATACCCGGCCCGGGGAAGAGTACCTGATTGGTCTGTGGTTGGGGGACAGTCAGGAAGGTTGTAGTCAATGGAACGGCTGGACATACCCCGCAAAACTTGTCCGAGGAAGGAAGAGTGTTGTTCAAGAAATAGTCGGTCAACGCGCCTTGAGTGCTAGAAAGATGTTAGTGGGGGGCGGTATGAATCGAGAATTAGAAACTTGCCAGTCGGAATGCATCGCCAGGGACACGTGCTGAAGAACCAGATTATGAGATGGAGTCTCATGCCAAATACCACTTGACATACCCCAAAATCGTCCTGCTCTATCAAAATCGCCGAATCTCCCAGCGCATCTGCTACGCTCTTGGCAGACAGGAAAGGGGTAGACGGGTCTGCCTCATTCCCTACGCATGAAAGAGAGGGTTGGGTACCTGCACCTGTGAATAAGATATCCGGTAACGTACCAATAACGATAATCTTGTTAGAAAGCGTCTTGTTGAACGGCCCCGTGAAACGCTCGACTGCGCGGACAGGCCAATTGTGACAATACAGCCCGGCCTACGCCTCAGAAAAATTAGAACCGGTCCATGTGATGCATACACACGGCACAGACCTCGTTCCAAAGTTGCCCAACTACCATCTCGAGTCAATAAATAGGATAATATGGTTTCGCATACACTCACATATCGGGCTAGCAGTTCGGGCAGAATCAACGATCGAGTCAAACACCACTTTGGTTGTAATATTTCCCGGGTCTGCTGCATCTGCACAAGCGATAGCTTGGAAGGCGTAATCGGTGCTGGGGGGGTCGTCGTTCTCGTTACCCTCGTCATCGGTGCTATTACCGTTGTTATTCTGCCCGTTGCTGTGACGGTCCCAAGTTCGAGGATGCATGAAGGACCGCTTCTTGGGCGGCCTGGACGATTTCGGATTGTCCAGAAATTTGCTCATGCCCTTGAGTTCCTTGGCCAAGTCTGGCCAACGCGTTGGTGTGTAAAGTCCGCCGTATAAAGTTCCTATACGCTAGGATGATATAGGCAAAGGTGAGGGGCAATTGAAGTGGGCTTACTTCGAACCTGCGCAGAATTCAAGTCGGCATCGGGGCCAACAGACTTTCTGAAATCATATGCACGCTATACGAACAATTGTTAGATTGAATGTGGTTTCGGATTGGCTTGTGAAAATACTCGCGTCAATGAGTTTTAGAACGGTTTGTTTGACGCTTTCCGCCGAAGAGTTTTTCGATGCTATGGCACAACCACTGGACACTGTGGTAAGCCAGGGTACTCGATCTAAGTTCTGACAGGATTTTGGACTTACAGGGTGTTCTGACAGGTCGTTAGACAAGTCCACGGGACCGGGCGAGTCCACGATGTTCTTGCGTTCACATCCCCGCCGGTCTCCGCCGAGCACCCTGGACTTCAAAAAGTCCCGTCAGGAAGCGAAGTTGCACCGCCACAAGCCGAAAGTCCCGCCGGGATGTTAAACTAACGTACCCGTCGGGACCAGTACTGTCCCATTTGCGGTTATATATGTCTAATGCACTTAAGCACTCCGGTTTGTTGTAATAGATGAATCAATGTATTATGAAGAAAACAAAGCGGCAGGATAAAGAAAAACATGAGATGAAAGAGAAGTCCTTACTCGTCGTCGTCATCACCGTCGTCGTCAACAAATTGCGTGCGGGCCCCATCCCTGCTGCGATCGATGATACCCCAACTGTTGTCGGCGAGCCGTACCCGCCCGATCACGGCATCTATGGTGTTGATATGAAAAATGTCGGGTGTCGACAGCGTACGGTAGGTAACCAAGGGATTTTCGGGGAGCGCTGCGTCAAGGCCGTTCGTCTCCCTGCACGATTTAATACGCGCAAGGAGGAATGGCCTCCGAACATTGTTCCTCAAAGACGGTCAGTAAATCAACGTTTCAGATATAAACGCACTTACTCCAGGTCTTCAATAAACTCGACGTAATAGACATTTATCAACCGACCGTAATTAACCTCCTCGAACGGAACATCCGATGCCGTATCGTCGTCAGCGTTGGCGTCGGGGAGCACCGTAAACTAATGAACTCAGGTAGTATTAAGCGAAATGCAAACGAGCTGTTTAATATAAAGCAAGGCTTACCCTTACAAACGAGTTATCGCGAGCCCCGCCGTCGGTCATGTTAGCGCGGTCAACCACACTGGCTGTGCGAATTCGATCCCCGTCGTTGATCATACGGAAGCGACCGTAGCTGGTCAGGCTGCCAAAGTCGATTCGGGTGCGGAGCTCAGCAGCGGTATACCGCAGCTCTCTGCGCCGGTACACAGGACCAAAATACTTGGTCAACTGGTCCGTAAGCTGCCGGTTGGCTGGCACGGACTTGACAACCGGGCGACCGAGTATAGTATGGGGAACTAAAGGGCCGATATTAGCTTATGCCACCCTCAATAAGAGACACTCACAGGCTTCATACATCCGCTCGTGTGTCGACAAGCGTTCGCCACCCTCGTATCTCCACTTTACCGTTGACCTTGCCAGTGGCGGCAAACCATACTTATGGCATACAACTTGCATTTGCGCGCGTCGTAAAATATAGTTGTCGAGGTGTTGGTAGGGCTGGTATCGGTTCTTCACGGCTGGTAGTAGGTGCCCACAAAACCGTTCCATAACAAATGACCAAGAACCGCACAGCGGGCCGGTATGTCGGATATAATGTGGCATGTGGAGTAGCGCGTGGATTGTCAGGGGACAAGCACGGAGTCGCTCGTAATCGTGTTGATAATAGTAACTGTTGAGAGAATGTGTTAATATTATAAGATGGACATAACTGTGTGCTTACCGCTCATATTCGGACACCCATTGTATAATCATCTCCTCGAGCTCGTCAAGTTCAGCGCTAGTGATTTCGAGTTGAACGCATCGTATAACGATCTCCCGACCAAGTAAATAGTGGCTAGAGCACAATCAGCACGCGAATTATAAATGAAATGGTATATGGACTCACTCATAGTACGGTTGATTCAATCGGCCTTGGAGGACAATTGGCCCGATGTACTGCCACCAAAAGGCATACGCCTCGGCCTTGAAAAGGTTTTGATCCTGTGCGATATCGGGTATCGTGCCGACAAACTGGGAGGGGATTGTGCGTGCGGCTCGCGCGGTTAGTCGGCCGATCTCGGCCCACTGAGCGGGTGCTAGCTGATAATTCTCTGTACCCTGGTCGAGCATCTTGAATCTACCAGTCCAGTGAGCAATCATATTTGGGACGAGGTTTTCGAACAGTAGATGCATGATGTCATAAGGTGCACAGGAGCCTAGGTCGATCGATTTGAGGTGCGCGAAGATAGGTCGAGCGTTGATGCCGAGATCTTGCGAATGCTCGGCATGTCGCGCACGCTGCCCAACTAGGGCTTCGAGGGAACGATAGTGCAACAAGAAAAGCTCGTGAGTCCGTAGGAGCAGAAGGTGTGGGGGGAAACCCCTCGCCGCGCCCGGAAGGGTTAAAGGGACATAGTAGACGGAGGTTCGGGGATAGCGATAGAGAACACCCTGCATATAACAGGTCCGACAAGGCAATTTACCGTTATGCCCCTTCATCGCAAGGAGCTTTGTAACGGCGGGGATGTCTCCAAATAACATGATCATAAACGCGCGTAATACAAATTGTACGCCCACGTCATTGCGAGCGGCTGCTGGGGATGCCTTGATCGACTCAACTCCGCGCTCAAGCAGCAGGAGCTCGTCAAGAAGTGGGATGAGAAAGGAATTCATGTCTTTACATTGATAGGGCCCGGGGATGACGCCGACGCAAATAATGTTTTCAAGGCGAGTTCGGTACCTAGGATGCAGGTTGTAGTTGAGAATGATGATGGGCCATGCGGTAGAGAGACCACGCCTACGACGCTTAAACAGTGTGAATCCGTCCGTTGATAGCACAATTAGAAGATCCTCTGGGTTGTCGAAGAAACAATACTCGTGGTCGGGATTGAGTCGTGTGTTTCAGAGCGTCCGATAATTCTCGCCGTCGTAAATATCGCGGTAGAGATTGGGGTCATAGTCCGCCTCAGATCGAGCCCGATAGCCAAGTTTCTCAACCATGTCACGGTTCCGGAAGAGGGCTTGTAGTTGGGGAATGAGGGGAGAATAACGAAATTTGCGGCGGGCGCGACCGGCGGCATTGTATCGGGGCTCGTCGCAGTAGGGGCACACCTGTCGGTCCGCGTATTTGCCAAGAAAGCACACGCACGAGTTCAGGCAGCAATCGTACTCGCAGATCTCAAGCCCTGCAAGGATGCGAAGCCGCCGCCAAGCGATGAACTCGCTCGGGATCCCAAGTGGCTCGCAGGGGCCATAGCGGAGTTCGTCCCATGTCTGGCGCGAGAAGTGGGTGCGAAGGCGGGTTGCTAAAAACTTGAGCATAACCTCGTCCTTACGCCGCAGAAATTCGTCATCTAGTGAAAATGTTAGCGTATCGCGTAAGAGTGCAAGGGGATATACTTACACAACTCCACCAATTCCTCGTCGGCCAGATCACCAAACTCCCTGTCATAAACCGCCCGCAGCTCGGCATCCTCCACCTCGTATTCGTTGAGCGGGTTGAGTGCCGCCCCGCCAGCCTCGGGATTGGGCTCTTCATAAGGGGGGTCTTGATCTGGGCCATTGGCAGGTCCCGCGTCAAAGTCCTCGGCCTCGGATTCGTGAACGCTACCTGGCTCGGGCCAGTCGTCGATGCGAACAGGGGGATTTCGTCTCACGGCATGTAGAGGTGCCGGGTCTGCGCCATAGTTAGCTCGCTCGTCAAGTTAATTATGCGATAATAAAGGCCACAACTTACCAAGTAGTGGGATGGGCGGATCATCGTCGTGATCCAGATTCAAGTCGGCAAACGGGTCCTCGCCCACTAGGAGTGGTGCTGAAGTGAGCGAGTATTCAGTTTCTATGAAACAGACACTCACCTTCAGGTCCAGCGTCCTCCCCGTGCTCCATCTCGACGTCTTCCAGGCCAACGTCATTATTTCCTACACCCGGGTCGTCCTCGCCCTGGTCGGCTTCTGCAGCAAGCTGGGCGTTCAGCGCCTGAAGGTATAACGTGCGGTGTCGAGTGAGTTGTCGGGCTTTGAGCCTTCTACCGCAGCAGAAGCATACGCGTCTCGCCCTTGGGGCCACCGGAGGCGCTTCGTCTTCCATGGTGAGCTGGGGGGGTACGAGCGTCGGGGAAGCATTTTAAGAGAGACAGGCGAGGTCGGGGTCACGTGACGGACTTACCTTAGGTTCTGGTGGGACTCCTGCCGATTCCCACCAGACCCCGACCCCGACCCCGACACCCGCCGCTCCAGAAACTTGATACGCCTTCAACGGAGGCACCCGCCTCTTCCTTGCGTGCTTCGAGAACCTAGAACAATAGGACACGAGGTGGTGATGGCAGGAAGGGTACCTGGTACGTACAAATTGACGTGTTTTGCTGTGGTTATTGCCTGCTAACCCCTGCAGCTCTGGCAAGCTAGCCAGTCAGCGTTTGCCAGCTAGACGATCGAACCATGTTCTCGTCCGATATTGCCATGCCGCTCATCCTCGTGTCGCTAGCACCACCGATACCGCGCTTGGCCCAGCCATTCATTCATTTCGGGCGGGTCTTGGGCTCCATTCACTCAGCTCTTCGACGACGTACAAGGCGAGTACACGCGGTAACCACGACTGATAAGATCTTCGATTATTCCAGATTAATTTCGACACTCGCGCAACGTGCGGCTCAAACCAAACCCATCAATTCCGTCCCCATTGTTCTCTTGACATGCACCCCGGCATGCGCCCCAAAATGCCCATGTTTATCGATCGAACCCCATGAACGCTCGAAGGGGCGTGGCCAGCTGACCATGTGCTGAACAATGCCTCACCTTGTGCGTATGGAGTAGGAGCTACAAGACCTCAGTGAGTCTTGTAATTTCACCTTCGTCCCCTCCTTCCTTGTTCCATGACTTGCGCTTATTGTTCTTTGTACAACGGACATGTGCACGAGCCCGCCGATTACTCGAAGTGCCCATCCTGTTATTCTTTTGTCAATGATGAACCTTTGCCGGCTGGCCAGGCACACCCACGGTACACTTTGTCTCTCAATTTCGTACACGTCGCTTATTCTATCTTAGCCTAGGTCTGAATTCCCCACCAAGTACCGAATATGGCACATTGGTCGAGAATCGCGATACTCGGCTTGGTAAGTGGCATATATTTTCATCGGAGGACATGTAACTAACACCTTTTATTGAGCAGTCTTGGCACGGGGTGTTCATTCGCCAGAGACGGGCTCCGTGCCGGCAAACCCAGGGCAAACGCTGGACGTGCGAGCCAAGATGTATGCCAGATTTATTACGCACCTCTTCTCCCGCTCCAACTTTGCCTTGGCAAGCCCGCAGCCGGTCGTGATACCTCACTTAATTCACTTTGTTGCCGACACTCCATCCCCCAGGCAACTCGCCGCGCTTCGCCCTCGTGCGCCAACTATGCCCGGAGCCCCGACTGAGCTCAAGGTTCTCCTCGACTACTGCCGTGTGCCGCGCTTTGACAACAAGCCGGACTACAGCTACCTCCGCAAACTCTTCCGCGACCTCTTCGTCCGCGAAGGCTACCAGTACGACTACGTGTTCGACTGGAGCGTGCAGAGGCCTAGCAACCCGGACGACAAGTCGAGCCGCCGCAAGGTCGTAGGCGATACAGAGGGCGCTGAACCGAAGCCCTCTGGGCAGATGTGAGGGCCAGAGCCCCGCAAATGCGTCGAGCCACGTCTGGTAGGTACTAATTCTCCCCCTTGACCGTGCGTTACTGACCGTTGCCTGACCGCCCAGAGTTATTGCATATCGCTTGGTTTTCCCATGACATTCCGTGTCTACCGTCTACCGCCTCATCCATCGCATTTGCCCATGACACGTTCCCATCTTCCCACCTGTTCTACCGTGTTTCCCACCCGCCTTCCTTATCATGTAGTTACATCCTTAACCATTACATTCATTGAACCCAATATATACATTGAATGCGTAGCTAAATACGTAGTGCGTGGAATCGTTTGCTGGTGAGGAGGCTCGAAGCCTGAGCTGCACCGCCACATTGTTCGAGCATCGTAACGCGTGATAAGGGTGTAAAGTAACCGGTGTTTCGGGACACACGGTCCGCATTCAGATTATATGGGACTTCTTTCAGGGTCCCTTTTGCTCCAGGGTTCTCTTCACAAACGGCAGGGCCTTAAGTCGAGCCCGCGGCGACTGGGTCGTTTTGTGGTCTGACTCGCCCCCCCCCCTCCCAACTCTGCAATGGACGCCGCTGCTTTTGCTGCATTTCAGGCGCAAGCTGCCGCCTTTGGTACGTATAATTCCTTCTCTTTACTACATCGACGGCTAACTCATTGCATGTAGGTTTTGCACTACATCCCACCGACGAGGCCCCGCCTTACGCTCCGGCCGACCCTAAGGCATCAAGCGTGGTCGAAAAGCCCGCTGCCCTTGCTGAAAAGCCCGTGCCTGCTACTACACGCTCCAAGTCTGCCGCACGTCCCAAGCCAGTCATGCGCGCTGCACCTGCTCAAGCCACCCAGCGTGTCACGCCCCAGACTGTTGAACCCCCCGCTATTCCGGCTGTGCGTGCCGCTGCTGCCGCTCCCACTGTTCGTGCTGCCGCCGCTGCTCCCGCTGTGCGTGCCGCCTCGGCCGCTCCCACTGTTCGTGCTGCCTCTACTGCTCCTGCCGTGCGTGCAGCCTCGGCTGCTCCCGCTGTTCGTGCGGCCTCTGCCGCTCCCACTGCCCGTGCCACCTCTGCCGCTGTGCATGCGCCCCCGGTTGTCCCTGCCGTGCTTGCCCCCGCCACACGTACAGTTGCTGCTGGTCCCACCGTTCCCGCCGTTCTTGCCCCGCCTGGGGAAGCCGTCTCGCGCCCCGTACCCGCTCCCCGTGTTGCATCCTCTGGGCGTGTCGCATCTGCGAGCCGCTCTAGGTCTGCAACACCTGTCATGCAGCCATACCCGCCAGCTATGTCTCAAGCTGAAAGCAACGCGCTACATAGGGAGCTCATGGCGATGCGGGAGCATTTGGAGCCATTTGTTGTGAATTGGGTCCCAGACCGGCCTGATGGCTCGCCGGCAAGAGGCAACTACAACCTCGAAGAGACATTTGGGTTGAGCACGGACGTGTACTTGACTATCCGGGTAAGTATACTAATTTCTTTCGCGATAATTTAAATACTTAAATACCAATCTATATTCAGAATATCTGCAAGCGTGCCCTCCAGCGAGTTCCCGGGATTGACATGAATAAACCAATCACCCTTCAGCGGCCCAAGGGGATTGTTCGAAAAGTGGTCAACGTGGTGCGTATTTTTGTGGCTTTATCCAATAGCAATATCCCAGCATTAACTTATTCTCGTTCAACCAGTTGGTTCCAGTCTTCCCTGAGTTCGACGCTTACAGTTTGGTCGACCATTATGCCCTCGAGGACTTCTGCCATGCAATTCTGCGGAGTTCAGCAAATACCTATGGACAGCGAAAGAAGAATCCCCCACGCAAGTCGAGGAAGCGGAACGGGCACAAAATTAAGAGCGAGGAGGTGGAGGCGACGCTGGACGAGGTGGCGGACGAGGTGGCGGACGAGGTGGCGATCGAGCCGCTCAACGACTTGGACCAAGTGATGGAAGATATTGTTGAGGATGCGGGCTACGATGTGGGGATGTGGGACGAGGCTGAGCGCGAGCCCATTGCCGCTCCAGTTCCTACGGCCACTTTGGCCAACAACCCCGCCGAGGATTTAATCGGCAATTTCAGCATCATGTCCATTCAAGCTGGTAAGCACACAGCCCCCAACCTTCTTACGTATGCTGATACATTCACTATTTAGATGACAACGAAACAGACGCTGGAGCTCCTTCCGCCGATATCCTCCCTCAAGCTCTGCTAACTCCCGTGCTTATGCAAATGTCGCCTCCACGCGTTAAGCCAAACCTCGCGCCGGTCTCAACCCTCCCGGCCAGCCACGTCCCTCATCGCGCGGCTACGCAAGCCACCCCTTCCGTTTCTACTACAACATCGACGGCTACCTCTACGGCCTCAACTATGTCTACCTCCACCGCTTCCTCTACGGCTACGTCTGCTGGGGCTCCTGCACGCCGACCACCTGGCACTCCCAAATCTCCTGGACTTTACGTCAACTCCAAGATGTTGGGGCAGATGGAGGAAATCATGGAGCTCCCTGAGGAGGAGCGCGCCGGCCGCATCTCTTCGGTGATCCAGAATCTTCTCCGGGGCATGGCTGCGGGTAAGCCCCCCACCACCAATCCGACGTCCTCTGCTAGACAGGGAGACCCCGACTCCGAGATGAACGCCACTTTGGAATTCGAGTCCGAGCCCGAATCCGACGGCCCGCAATACGCCGGCGATAGCGACTCCCTCAGTGACCCTCCTGAGATTGAGGGTGAGGATGTGGGCCGTGGCGGCAAGTCGGGATCACGCGGGAAGGCAGGTCGCGGTGGGGGACGGGGTGGGGGACGGGGTGGGGGACGAGGAGGGGGACGAGGAGGGGGACGAGGTGGAGGACGAGGTGGACGAGGTGGAGGACGAGGCGGTCGGGGTGGCAGTGGGGGTGGAGGTGAGGGTCGGGCCAAGGGCCAAGGGGCGGGCGGGGGTGCGACTAGCAACTCCAGCACGAAGAATAGCAAGGCTGGCCGAGGCGTGGACAATCCTATGGATGAAGAGGCGGACGAAGGTGTGGGCGAAGGTGAAGAGGTGATCGAGGGCCCGCGCCGCTCGACTCGAACCCGCATCTCCTCTAATGACGCGACGGTGAGTACTGTTGTTAATCAACAGTACATAAACTAATGCATATACACACTTAGGACAAGGGGAAGGCAAAGGCGCCCGCAGCTGCCAAGCCAACCACGACCTCGCGGCGTAAGAAGTAGGCTCGCCGAATATCGTAACAACGCTGCACACGGACAGCCCCCCAATGTTTTTTTCTCTTTCTTTTTCCTCCTTTTCACGACCACTGTCCCTTTTGGGATGACGATTTCCCTTTCTCGTAACAAGTTTTGATGTCCTACCGATGTACGCGCGCGCTCGCACCAAGAAATATATTCCATTGACCCAACCACACCGAGCCTGATGAAGTACATATAGTACTCGCTATAAAGTACATGCAGCAAATACCTGAAGTCCAGAATGTACTCACGAGGAGTACATGGCACAACTACTTAGAGTACATAGCGACGTTAATTCTAGTCCATCCTGTACCGGGAAAAAGTCCCGATTCGCCCGCAAGAACCTTCGGGGAGTCCAAAGGGTTCATGTCCGAAGTACCGGAACCCTCTTCAGAAGTCCTCAGGGTGACGCCGGCGAGTCCAGAACGACACCCTGAGAGTTCCTTGTGCCAAATTAGGTGAGTCCTTCTGGGATAAAAACGGACTTTTGGGACTTTAAAACGTCCAAAGTCCCTAATTGCTTGTTTCAGATCGACGTCTATGTACACTTTCGCGAAGTCCTTTTGGACATCACCCCAAGTCCTTTAGTGTACTTTTTGTAGGTGCCCGCGGGGACTAAAGTCGAGTACCCTGACTTACCACAGTGTGGAGCCAGCCGCAGCACATGCCGCAACAAATCCGTCGAAAGCCGCATCGACCGAGTTGATAGTGCGATTCCATAGCTATTCGCCCCCTGATTAGATAGACTTGGTGGTGTTCGGAAGATATGTAAACATACCTCGTGCGCCGGTCGGTTTGCCCAAATTTCTGGATCCACCACGCCATCAAGAACGACTCGCCCAACGCGGTCGGGAAACACTGCAATCGCGTTATTAAAAGTGAACCCAATCCGGGAATGAAATAACTTGCTATTCACGAAATATACCCCGATGATCGTACCATATCTGCCAAGTCCGTAAGCAACAGTGAAGATTTTGCCGCAAAAAGGACATACGATAAACCCCAGAAATCGACCGTTTTGTTGGGACCTTCCAAATAATCGTTCAAAGCAAGCATGTCTCGTACCGCAGCAGCGCTGCCAATATACTGATAAGTATCAGGGCTGGTTGCTATGCATTGCTCGCCGATCTTTTTCAACAAGATATCAACTTGCGGAACCTGGTCGTAGAACGCGCTCAAGTCTCTGGGATCCGTGAAATTGCCCTTGGCCTCGATCCCGGCAAAAGGAATTGTGTTTTTCCAGAAGTCGGACTCTTGTTCGCCTGTTTGGAAGCAGCCCACTCTTGGATGCGAAAGGCCAATACCACGAGGATCCCAGCCTATGACCAAAGGCCTGCTTAGTAGGGTCCTAGGTGAATCTTTACTATCGGACTACTCACCAACGATGTCATATCTCCCGCCAGCAGTTTCCATGATCTCCTCGGCTCTGTATAGAATCATGTTAACACCACTCAGGCCTGGAGCCAAGCACGTCAGTGGACAGCGGAGATAATTCAAATCACAGACTCATACCAGGACCGCCAGGATTGACGAATAAAGTTCCCATCTTAGGTTGCCGAGTCGCACGAAGTCGTGCAACCGCAAGCGATGCCTTGCCAGCGGTGGCATTCTGATAGTCGAGCGGGACCTCAAACCGGCCACATTCGCGCGAGACATTGTCGGCACATGGCTGCCAGTCGATCCCTTGAGCTCGCTCCGCATGCTGATGAAATCCAAGAGGGAGAGCAAATGGGTCTGTACTAGAAACAAATGTGGCCAAGCTAGCGCCGAGGAAGGTTGAGTACAAGGAGAGACACATCGGCGTATCGGTGGTATCGGACATACCAAATATCTCAACTTTATACACCGTAGAAGGCACATTGATTTTCAGGCGAAAGGCTCGTATCAAAGAACTTCATGTCCAACACTAAACTGGGCGTCTTCCTGAGGGCTATGTCTCCGAAGTGTTGAGTCGTACCGACTTGGGAGTTCTTACTGAGAGCGCATCAATGATAAACAAAATATGATTAAGGGTAGGTACATGTCAGAGCATCCATAAATGGTCGGCTGGATTTCGGAGCTTTCTCTGAAGGACTTGTGTTGGTCAAGGTCGTGGTGAGTGGAAATTGTATTTTTCGAGTTGGACATCGAGGATCACGTAAGCACCGAGAACGCCGAACAAGCGCCCAAGTCCGAATTCAGGTGTCCACTGCTCTGCGCCAAGACAACCCCCGCGTTATGACCCAAATTCCGCAGTAAACACGCGGATGAAGCTACGCTACTATGGCCATTTCAGTGTTCCGGATTAGATCTGAGCTCGTAGAGCGAGTACGCACACGCCCCGGCGAAGCCACGACCGCGCCGGGGTAAACTGAAGTCCACGCAACAAACAGTCGCGACGTTAATATAAGCTTAGTGGCACCATATATCTTGGCATCGCTTTCCCATGTGGACCCAAGCACACCGGAAGCCCGGCTGAGACGTACCGACTTCCTAGCAGCACTGCATATATGGGATACCATAGGATAAACCAACTAGCTTAGGCATATGACTTGGTACCTCGTGAGCAATCAAAGATCGTAACCTCTTGTCCTATTGGTCAAGCGTTCACGACTGCGAGATAATCCATGCTTGTAGCATTTATTTATTTTTTGGTAAAAGTGGAGTTCTCGGCTGGCAGTGGACAAAGACAAGAACGCAAATAGCACAGTAAATAGCCCTGGAGGTTATCACGGAATGAATTTCAAGATAGTTGCGGCACCTGTGGACATGTCTTCCGTGCTGCATTGAGCCTGTTGCACAGGCTCGGACAGTATTCCACTGATGGATCTCCCTATTTTACCTCGATCCAACGTGGGAGTGAACCTTGTAAAGCCGCTTTCGATTCATTCATTAGTTCTGACGTGGGCGTCACTGGGTTAAACCGTTAAACATCAGAGCACGTGACCCGGGGCGACCTGATCTCGGCATCGACCCCACAACTGCGATGGATTATCCCTGGCCTGGATTCGACTTCGGAGAGATAGCTGTAGGTTTTATTCTAGCGATGATGCGCACACAGGGTACTGAATATTATTGCCCCGAACTAGGAAGTAAGACTACAATAGTCACGACTCAACCGACAAGCGCTAACACCGTGCCTCGTAGGAGCATGAGCAGATCAAAGGAAGAGTAAGCAACAAATGTCCTAAACGATGATCATATGACTCGGTACCTGATTAAACTCATCGTTTGTGAAGTCCGAAATACGGGAACCATTTGGAGAATGGGTAAGTGATGCCCTTTGCCATAGTCGGCGAGAGATAACCTGGGGATCCTGCCGTACTGCAGATTGTGAGTCCGTCGTATAATAGTAATAGTATGGTAGTAATTACGCCGCTGCGATGAACGAATCGTACAGAGAGTAGGTGTTTGAATGATCGGTGCAAATTGACGCTAACAAGTAGGTGGTACAGAAGGTAATTAAGACCTCCCGAGTGCGCACGTGAAGTTGATTGTACACTGCGTGTAGAGGGTACGTATTAGAATAGTCCGCACGACTACCGACTCTGAAATAGGTGGATCTGTCTGATGCAGCGTGTGAGTGAACAACCGATCTATTATATATGCGCGAGTCACTCAACCTTTGCTCTGCCTTACCTCAGGATGTGAGTGAACTACCCGTCCGTGATTTATATCTATTTGTCCCTCACCCGGCGCTTTGCCTTGTCTCAGCCTGTGAGTGAACAACCCGTCCGTGATTTATATATACTCGTCGCTCACCCGCCAATCTGCCTTGTCTTAGTTTGTGAGTGAATAACCTGTCCATGATTTATATCGACTCGCCGTTCACCCGTCGCTCTACCTGGTCTCAGCCCGTGAGTGAACAACCCGTCCATGATTTATATACTCTCACCTCTCACCCGTCGCTCTACCTTGTCTCAGACGGTGAGTGAACAACCCGTCTATAATTAATATCTACTTGCCCCTCACCCGTCGCTCTGCCTTGTCTCAGTGGGTGAGTGGATAACCCGCCTGTGATCCATATCTACTCGCCACTCAGCCGTCTCTCTGACTTGTCTCAGTCTGTGAGTTAATAACCCATCTGTGATCTATATCTACTCATCGCTCAACCGTCGCTCTGCCTTGTCTCAGTCTGTGAGTGAACAACCCGCCCGTCACATTTGCATCTACTCGTCGCTCAGCTGTCGCTCTGCCTTATCTCAGCGTGTGAGTGCACACCCTGTCAGTCGTTTACATCTACTCGCCGCTCAGATATTACCCTGCCTTGCCTCAGCGTGTGAGTGAACAGCCCATCCATGATCTCTATTTACTTGTGCCTCACCCGTTACTCTGGCTTGTCTCAGTGGGTGAGTGGAAAACCCATCCGTGCTTTACATGTACTCATCGCTCACCCATCGCCCTGTCTTATCTCAGCCCGTGAGTCGCCTACCCGTCTATGATTTATGTGTGCTCGCCACTCACCCGTCACTCTGCCTTGTCTTAGTCTGTGAGTGAACAACCCATCCGTGATTTATATCTATTTGTCCCTCATCCGTTGTCCCGCCTTGTCTCAGTGGGTAAGTGGACAACCCACCCATGATTTATATTTACTCGTCGCTCACCTATCACACTGCCTTGTGTTAGACTGTGAGTAAACAACCCGTCCGTGATTTGTATATGCTCGTCGCCCACCCACCGCTCCGTCTTACTTTAGTGCGTAAGTCAACCGCCACTCCGTGCTATACCTGTGCTCCCTGTTCATTTGCTTCATCGCATTACCCTAGTTCGTGAGTCAATGGCTTATCCGTGCCTCAATATCTATTTTTCTCTCACATATTGCTCCGCCTTGTCTCAGATTGTGGGTAAATGATATCTCAAGACTATTCACGTCTCACCGACCCATCGGTCTCGCTTTCTTGTTTTAGAATGTGAGTTGGCAAGTTACAACAATTATACGTCTGACCACTTACAATTCTTCTGGTGTTGTATTAGGTGGTGAGTGTGCCGCGCTAGATATTAGATACTATCGTGATCGCTCTTCATTTACCCATTTTTCTGGTAGCGTCCTAGCTCATACAGTCATTTTGCTTCAGCCCTGATTGTATCTCTTGCACTCTTGTTGATATTCGTTGAATCATCGTACCCTAAGAGCCACTTCAGTAAAATTAGTATCATCATGCGTCACAGCCCCTCCCCAGAGGCGATAATCTCACGTCTACAACGTC
>WSTG01000258.1:0-23506 GCA_019616325.1 Ceratobasidium sp. 394 | reverse complement strand
TTGATCACGTGCCCTCGCACGCGTGTCCAGCCAGGTCATCGACGCAGACTTGAGGTGAGATAGAAAACAAAAAGTCTACCACGTTGGCTCTGGGAGCTCGTCCTTCGCCTACTCACCTTGTGCTCCCGTTTTTTCCGCTTTGCTTCCCAGGTCAACGACTCGTCATCGCCCTTGATCGTCATCCCAGACTTTCGGCCCAGGCTTGCACACTATGAGTGACGCCGCAAAGGCACGCGCCGAGGCTCGCAAAAAGGCCATCCTATCTGGCCGTACCAACCGCCTGGCCAAGTTGACGTCGACTGCAAGAGGAGAAGAGGCTGCTGCTGCTTTTATCCGAGACGGTATGTCGCCCGTTTATTGCACATAACTCGAGCTAACCGTAAATACTCAATTAGCACAGGCCCAAGAAAAGGCTCAAGCTATTGCCCAAGCACAAGCTGAAGCCCAAACGCGCGCAGACGACCCTCCCCTTCCCTCGTTACGAGATACCGCCCTTCGCGATTTCGTTGGGGAAAGCACACCACTTGGTTCTTTTACACCGTCTCCTGGTCCTTCGCGCGCGGTAACGCCCTCGTATGGTACAGATGTCAGCGCGCATACCCGCGCAGACTCTGGACTCGACTCGCCCCCACCGGTATGGACGCCCGAGCAGGAAGAATTATTACGGAGGATAATGGGCGGTCCGTCTGGTACCAACCCGCCAGACCTAAACACAGCAGATCCGCTTGCCGCTATGATGTCCATGTTCTCAGGTCCTGGTGGTCCGCTAGGAGAGATGCTTGGTGGATTGGGTGGGGGCGAAGGTGGAGGCAACATCCCGCCTGCTTTAAAAAATCTTGGTCTGGGAGCACCGGCGGGTGAACCTGCCATGCCTGGTGTACCTCTGACGACTCAAACTCCGCCTGGACCTCCGAAACCGAAACCGTTCCTCGTTCGATGTCTTCCCCTGCTGCATATCATCGCTACCGTGGCGCTTTGCGTTTGGTTTGTGGTGTTTGCGGAGCCGGCTGCGTATGCGGTGGCTCGTGCGGAAGAACTGGCCACGTCTCAGAGTTTTTGGGGGCGTTGGGCGATACTGGCCAAGCGGGAATCCGAGGCGTATGGTGTGCGGCCTATGGTGAGTCTGATCCTAAATTCTGTCGTGGGTTTATTTAAAGATTTCCTGCCAAGCCTTTTATCTTGGCGTTCATTACATTGCAGCTAGTTCTACATTCGATATCCGTCTTTTACGACCCGATTGTTTTTGAACCGACTGGACTCCTGGGAATAGTAATTCCGCATCTTCCTCAGCCGCTACCGTCTGTTATCATGCATAGTATGAAGTATCTCAAGGTGAGCATTCAAGCTGGGTCTTGTTGGATAATTGCTAATGCTTTTATGATTCAAGCTTGGTGGAGCGTTACTTGATGATCTCTCGATTGTAATATTTATATTTGGGGTAACGATATGGCTCGCGTCGTTTAGTGGCCATTGACGATCATGTTGTATTCCTTTATTAGACAATTGATTTTTGTTATCACACGTATGCCATGTTGGTCCCCGACCTTTTTGGTCGAATTAAGCTGAGTATCAAAGTATACTTGCACAGTTACCTATGATGCAAGGACTAGATTCAAATCATTCAGTTTCATTATTCAATATCATCAACAATCATGCGAATCACGCGATTATACAACCTTCGCCCACCGCATCCCAACGACTCTGCCCCCACGCTTCCAACTCAGACATTCTCAGGAGGTACCCTTCGACCTCTCGTTCCCTTAACTGTCTCTCTTCCCTCAGCTCCGCCCTCCGTGCTGCCTCCTCGCGTTCCAACCGCTGTCGCTCCGCGTCTGCCAATCCTCTCTCCGTTTGCCATCCTTCGCGCTCGGCACGAAAGGTATTGTGGAGCGCGACAATTTCAGCTTGGGTCTCTTGATACTTTGCCTTCAGCCTCTCCACTTCCGCCGACGCCTCCACCCACGCCCCCGCCGCCCTGGAAATCACGGCGACCTGAGCTTCTTTTTCGGTGAGGTTCTTCTGAAGGTCATCGAGTTTCTTTTTGGCTTGTTTTTGAACAGAGTCGATTTGAGACCGAACCGTGGCCAATTCCGCCTTGAATTCGTCTCGGACCTTCAAGCATTCTTCGGATATCTTCATTGCGCTCCGTCGATCCTCCTCGAGCTTTGCTTCCTTCGCCCGTACCCGTTCTGTTTCCTTTTTCGACCTCGACAACTCGGCCTCGGTCTCTTTTAGTTTCTTTTGAAGAGTGGACGTTTCGGCTTTGGCGTCCTCGAGGCTCTTGCTGTGTTTGTCCGCGGCCTTTGAAAATCCGTCGATTCGTTTCTTCATTTCGTCGCTCCCCTTCTCGAGGGTCGAAATGGTCCGTTTGAGGTCGACGACCCCTGATTTCTCGTCGATGAGCTCTTGAGAGAGTTGGGCCGTACGCGAGATGGCCTCGTCCCTTTCAGCAGTCATCCTAGCGAGCCCCGATTGAAGGGATACGAGCTCTTCCTGCCGTTGGATCGCGACTTTATCCACGATAGCGTCTGTCTGAAATGGACCAGCGTCGACGAGAACGGGCTGGATTTGGGTCCCGACGGACTCGAGGCTAGGTCCCGTGCGCATAGACTCGACCTCGTCGCGAAGAGATTCGAGCCCCTGATCCAGTTCAAAGTTCCGTGACCTTAGTTCCTCGTTCTCCGCCCCTAGCGCCGTGTTCAGCTCGGTAAGAGCCAGGAGCTGGCTCGAGCGCCCCTCGGCCGCGGCATACCGCCCTTCGAGCTCGGCTAATTGCTGCCGTGCTTCGACGAGCTGCTGTGTGAGTGATGCTTCCGTCGATTTCCGGGAACGACGTGAGGGAGTGGGAGGAGTGGGCTCTTGGGCCGCTAGTGTTTTTGCACGAATATGCTCGCGTGCGCGTGAGATTGTTTCCGCAGCGTCGTTCAAGAGGCTATCGAAATGTTTTCCGACAGTCGTGTCGCTCGGAGAAGCCCCGGGTCGAGAAATCTCCTGGCAATAGAGGGTATCGATTGGGGGTTGGTCGATGAAGCTCGCCAAGATATCAAGTGGCGTATCGAAGTGAAGGGGAGAGTCTGGTAGGAAACCGCCCGCGGGTATAACGATAGTTGAATTTTCCAAAACGTCGTTGCCGACTAGTGACTTGAAGAGGCTGAAGGCCCGGTCCTCGTCGTCCTCGTCGTCCGAACCGCGCATATACACGCACCCCCGGAGGCGCCCGGAACTGAAAATACGCATTTGGTTGAATTCAAAATAAGTACAATAACGCAGGCGGCTCACCATGCCTTTAAATACGCTCCTACGCATAGCAGTGTTTCCGAATCGCGCATCCAGATTCCTTCGTAAAGCGACGGGAAGTTCCATAATTCGACCATGACATCTTCCCCCACCGTCACAGTACCGCGCTTGACTGAAGAACCCCCGGGACTTTGTTCTGGCGAGATATCCATCCCACATGCACGTTCGAAGAACTAAGACGTTGAAATGACCGGTACGAGTTAAACATGCTGATCAGGAGCGGAGCCGAAACCTACTTGCCTTGGATTTCAAGTGAATTTGCGAACCAAAAAGGCTGAACCGAGTTAATAAATTAAATTGCGTTATATTGATACGTACAGCACTATACATACCCTACTACTACTACATCCTTCGAGGTATTATTCAAACTTATTGGGCTGTCTGGAACGGACCCCGGGGGGGAATTCAAGGTGCTGCCGGGAATAGTCAGAGTTAGTGGCATTACGTTCACGGCACAGGGGAATAAGAGAGGGGTAGACTGTACAAAGTCAAGGATGCATACTCACTGCGTCATTTATATCAGCTCGTTAGCTCTTCGCCACGTTCCCCCAAGTCGCGGGGACAATCAACCCGAGAGCATTCCTTGAAGCGACGGTTGAAGCCAATCATCGCGTGTAGCATTGATTTTGCTATCTAGATATATGGCGCTCGCATGGCGCGAATGGAGCAACAGCGACCTCTTTGAGCTCACCGCGTGGCTAGCCGCATGAAGAAGATTCTTATGTGGCTAGGGAATGTCTCACGTGACACCCAGCCCTTGGCGGCTTCATCGCCTCCACGAAACCACGACCCCAACTGTCACCACGTCCCCAGACTAGGCAAGTTGGTTACCGTCGATTGATGTCTAAGCTTAACATTTGCTCTCCAATTCCCAGATATGTCTCGACAAGATAGGCAAGTTACAGAGAGGCACACGCGCACGCTTCGCGAGCTTGTAAAGAGACCGGAGAACAAGGTCTGTGCTGATTGCAAAAAGAACGGTGAGTCCATTAAGATTCTAATGCCTCAAAACAAGACTAAGCTTACTATTTCTTACTCAGATCCACGATGGGCATCTTGGAATATGTGCGTCCCACGTGTTTCTGGAGGAAAACTTGGACTCATTACGCGCCTATGACAGCGGCGTGTTTATTTGCATTCGATGCTCTGGGATACACCGCAGTATGGGAACCCATATCAGCAAAGTCAAATCCGTCGACCTCGATGTCTGGACACCCGAGCAGATGGCGGTGCGTACAATCCGTGTTTCCCATTTATCTTGGCTAAATGCTAAGTCCCATAGTCCATTCAAAAATGGGGTAATGAACGTGCGAACTTGTATTGGGAAGCACACTTGAAAGCAGGCCACCAACCTCCAGATCAGTAAGTACAAGAAAGTAGAAAAAAATGCAACCTCTAATATCCGTTTCTAGTAAAATGGAGTCGTTTATCAGATCTAAATACGAATCAAGGCGCTGGGCTATGGAAGGTCCGCCGCCATCTGATCCCAGCGTGTTAGGGGGAGGGTCCGCACCCGTAAGCTTCTTTGTTAATTACTTTATACTCCATAAACTAAGCTATACGGTGATACCTAGGCGCCGGAGCCTGTCTCCCAACCAGAGCCCGTTTCTTCCCCCACTCTCCTCGCTCCTCAGATTACTTCGCGGCCTACTCAATACAACCTCCTCTCCACCTCGCTTGCTTCTCGGACAGCCCAACCCGCCGCTCCTCAGGCGTCTCAACCCCAGGCCCTAGTTGCTGCTCCAACTGCCCCTGCCGCTCCAGCCGCGCCTCAAAACGATCTCTTCAGCCTCGACTTCCATGCACCAACACCTCCGGTGCAGCCTCAGGCACCCAAGAATGCCAAGTCTGACATCCTGTCACTTTATTCTGCGGGCAGTACCGCTGGATCTGGTGCTTTCGGAGGATTTGGGCAACAACCAGCTCAAGCGCCTGGTATGCCACAAACGACGAGCATGGCGGGCACAACTGGAACAGGGATGTGGGGCGTACAGTCTGGATGGGCACCACCAGCTCAAGCTCAACCCGCGGCCAACGATATATGGGGTAGCTTTGGAAGCGCGCCTCAACAGCCGGTAAGTACCTTCTTGGGATAATGAAAAAATAACTAATCTCCGATAGGTTACACAATCTAATTCTCTATTTGGGGCGCAAAATGTATGGGGAAATCAAGCACTCAAACCAGCCGCGCCAGCGGCGGATTCGTTTGGCGGCAACGTTTGGGGAGGATCAACAGCAGGGACCGCCGCGACTGGCGGGAATGACCTGTTTTCCCAACCGTTCTCAGCCGCTCCTGCGAAGAAAGACGACGCCTTTGGAGATTTATGGGGTGGGTTCAAGCGATCGGGTGGAGGTGATGTGTTGTAATCATTTATGTCATGTCTGCTGTAATCACTCGATTGGTATGCATCTCAGACGTTGCGCCATTCTTTTACTAAGCAAACCGCGGCTCCATACGTTTGTCGGCCTCTTCGGCGAAGGCACCGAACATATCTATTGCACCATCGCCGCCAGGAGTCACCTTGTCAGGTGCAACTGGTTAATTATAGGCAATTTGATTGGACAATGGACAGACGCGATGCAAAACTCGCCGAGGAGCGCAAGATACTATGCCGTTCACAAGCCGAACTGCCCAAATGACTGTCGAGCACGCAATCCAGCTCACAGGTGAAGCCATAAATTGTGGAAAAAACCGCGCCTCTTTGTCGCCAACCCCCCTCTCTTCTTTCAGCTTGCCCCCTACTCCTCGAGATGGCTACCCAAACGCAAACCAAGACGGTGTCCCAGGTATTGGCCTCGCTCTCACTTACTGGGTCTCCCGTCCCCATTCGTTCGACCGGTTCGCTCGAAAAGCTCACCAAGGTCGACCTGACTCCAACGATCGGGACCGAATTTGGACGAGACGTTCAACTCTCTCAGCTTTTGAAGGCGGAGAACTCTGACACGCTGATTCGTGACCTCGCTGTCCTCAGTACGTTAACGTTCTACTCGCCTAAATCGACAACAATTGACGAGTCGATTAGTTTCCGAGCGTGGTGTCGCATTCTTCAGGAACCAAGACCTTACGATCGAGGAACAAAAGCAGCTTGGCACTCGCCTGGGCGAGCTCAGCGGCAAACCTGCATCCTCCAAATTGCATGTCCACCCCCTTACCGAGACCACCGCGGAGCTCGGCGATCAAATTAGCGTGATTTCGAGCGAACGCCGTGCAGAGTATACGCGCCCAGACTTTTCGCGTCTTGCTAGGTATGTGTTTATACTCCCATGTTGCGAGACGCGAACTAGAGTTTTCTCTTGCATTCAGTCGTGGATGGCACGCAGATATTACCTTTGAACCCATTCCGTCCGACTATGCTATTTTGAAGCTCCATACAGTCCCCGAACTCAATGGACATGTGACGGGCGGTGACACCTTGTGGGCTTCGTGAGTTGTTCGAGTGATGAAAGTGGAAGGCTTCGCGATATTTACTTGGCACGCTTCAGGGGTTATGAGGTCTATGACCGACTCTCGCCTTCGTTTGCCAAGTACCTCGAGACCCTCACTGCAGCGCATGAAGCGCACTTTTTCCGTGACGCCGCAAAGGCATATGGATACTCTGTGCGCGATGAAATTCGCGGCTCTCCGGGAAACTTTGGGGATGCGCTTGAAGCTGTTCATCCGGTCATTCGGTAATTGTTTCAATTGCGCGGGCTGACGGCTTATTGAGGCGAACGCCTCCCAATAGTACCAACCCTGTGACTGGATGGAAGAGTGTATTTGTGAATCCTGAGTTTACGAAACGTATAATTGGAGTTACTCGGGACGAATCCGACGCTCTGTTGAGGTATGTTTAATTTGCTTTGCATATATGCTATTTACATCCTCACGTTCGGCCCATATGCGCAGCTACCTGTTTGGCCTCATTCAACAAAACCACGACTTGCAAGTACGGTTCAAATGGAACAAGGTATGCGCCGAAGTATTTGATAGTCCCTTGTTTGACTTGCCCGCGATTTCCAGAACGACATTGCTATCTGGGACAACCGTAGCGTGTTCCACACGGCGACATACGACTACGAGAAGGTTCTACGGGTCGGTGACCGGGTTGTTTCATTGGCAAGTATTAAAGTTTGCTTGTGGGACCTCATCTAAAATATATGCTTTTGTAGGGCGAGAGGCCTTACTTTGACCCCAACAGTAGGTCGAGGAGGGAGTTCCTGGGCACCAGGCAGACCCCCAATTTGGGAGAGAACGCCGTTCGCCAGTGAAAGGAGTCTGTTTTGCGCAAAATGCGCTATTTGCTTTGTTATATCGGATTGAGTGAAAATAAGCTTTCTGGAATGGGTTACGTGTATGCCACCCGAATGCGTGTCAAAGAATATGTTGTTCAGATTGAGAAGACATGACTTCGGGAGTATTCCCCGTGGAATGGGCGCCGTCGACAGCAGGTTAATAAATAACTGTATTGACAAAATTGGGCGTCGGGCAGTATTTGGCTGGTGTGTATGTAATTCTGAATGACACATAAATTACAACACGTGGGTTAATTTGCCTAACAAACCAACAGAGCTGTTACCATCATCTCCGTTTTCGCGCCTGTGTCCCCTCCATCCCACACGACCACCATGAACGCACGCATGTGTCGCAGCTACCTGGGAGTATTTGGCTCTGAAATTGACACTCTTGCTCGGAGTCACACCGTGACGCTGGCCGGGCTCTGCCACGAAGACAACCTCAAACTGAAACAGGGGGAGTACCATATAACCATAGCCAGCAAGCCCGAGCTCCAGTCACTACGCAGTACTGGTGCTCTTCCCTCTGAGGACTCCAAATCGCTCCCAGGACTAGCTCAGTTGAACGACGATCTGGGTCGCCCGAGTTCGTCCCCAATTGCTTTTGGTGTTGGTAGCAATCGGAAAGGGGTATATTGGATTACAGTTGCCTGGGCTGCGGGCCAGAAGTTCCGTCGCCAGTTGGGGTTGCCCGTGAAGCAATTCCACATTACGCTCACCTCTATAGATGAACATGGAATCGACAAGGCGAGTGCTACGGGCGTTATGCTTCCACAGCCAGATCTTACAATACAGTTCTCAGGGACCGAGGACTGTGATCTGGACTCCAGAATCTGTCCCCTTTGTTCGTCACATCCTCTACCAGAGTAATCTAGATCTTGGAGGGCAACCAAACAGCATCTCTCCCAAAGACCTAGTCCAAAGTAATGAAGAATACCTCTCGGCTTTTGCTTACGGCTTGCTGGCTCAGAATGACACACCATTGGCTCAATCTGCTGCGGAACTTTTGGTAATATCCGCGCCTCGTGCCCCGCGGAGCTTCGTCTGTCTGGGAGATGTATCTATTCAACGCGGGCTCTGGAAACTGGGGATGTTAAGCTTTGGGTGTGCTCTAGACCTCCACCTGAGTGATCTGACGGATGAGGTAGACATAAAATCCAGCCGAATATCCGTGTATTGTCTCCGGCAGCTTCGCCGGTCTGCGGATCATACAGATTGGGGGGCGATTTTTATTGATGGGGAGCTGGAGGAGCTGCCTACTGCTTCTACAATCCGGGCTTATCTTTGTCAGCCTTGGTCAGCCGCTCTACGACTCTTTCTTCAATCTGTCTACGGGAACGCTGAACCTTCCCGGCGGCCGAGCCGCAGTCTTGAATCTCGTGTTCGTGTGTCGACCTGGCGGGTGGTGCTGGCCAGTAATGCGGAAGCTCGTGATTCCCCTATATTTGATACAGAGAGTGGTGACACCTCTACTATACAACGAGTTACGCGGCTCGTAGAACATCTAACTGTTGACGAGCAACCCTCGATTTCTGAGCCTCGTGTCTCTCTAGTGACTGGAGTTCCAGAACGTTGCCCTCAGATGCCGAAGCAGGAATATATCCTACCACGTTTCTTTCGCTGGTTAGTGCCATTTTACCTGGCACTCATGTCGACTCCAAGAAATGTGGAAGATATCGAGGTGCTTGCCTCGCCTTACATTGGTATCCGTCACGTTATCACATTGACGGAAGAATCTCCACTGCCAGAGCTCTGGTTTGAGCAGCCTTCTGCTACCTGTGTTCGGCACACCCATATCTCTATCCCGAATTACAAATCACCAACACTAGAACAAATGGACATGGTTTTGCGGCGTATCTGCGAACCGGGCGGCTCCCCTGTCCTCATCCACTGTGGTGGCGGCAAAGGCCGAGCAGGGACAGTTGCTGCGTGTTACCTCGCGGCATTTGGTTTTGGCCCAATCCCAAACCAAGGCTCTCACGAAGCTACGCCTGCTATGTCGGCCAACGAGGCCATTGCAGCACTTCGGCTGATGAGACCAGGCAGCTTGGAGACAGTTCAGCAAGAAGACTTTGTGAAAAGTTGGGTTAGCACATTGTGGAAGCGACGTACCTTACTTCTACCGCGTATGGCTGAGCCGCCACCTAGCCCACTCATCACGGACGGTGTTGTCAACCCAAACGCGGACCTCCTCCTATTATGTGGCCTGCCTGGATCAGGCAAGTCCTGGTTTTCGCAAGCGATCATGCGGCGCGGGGGCATTATCGGCAAGTCTCACGAGGGTTCACGAAATCCGACTCCTATCTGGCGAATCATCTCACAGGATGAGTCAGGAAGCAGGGGCGCTTGCGAAAACGATATAGGCCGCGCCGGTCTACCAGGCTCTCGAGCAATTTTGGACCGTTGCAATCCCTCATCCGACGAACGCCGGGAATGGCTTAAACTCGCCTCGTGGTCGCAACACCCGATTTGCGTCTGGTTTGACTATGACCCACAACTGTGTATTGACAGGGCTCAGAACCGTGCAAACCACCCCACGCTCCCATCCGGTCCCCGGGTCCTCACCGCTGTTGCCTCCATGCGACGAAGCTTTCGGTCCCCTCTCAATAGTTGGAAGTCTGAAGGCTTCCAAGGCATTGCCCACGTTACCAGCTTCGAGGCCGCTGTGGAACTCTGCCAGCTGCTCTGTCCGATGGGCTTGCTGAAGTTCCCCCGCACCACACACTTGCTTAACCTAGGGGCAGCGACTGGTGACGATGTCGTAGCCGAATCGCCCGTACCTCTTCCGATTCACAACGGCGAGAGTGTCGTTATTACTGAAAAGATAGACGGTGCCAACTTGGGCTTTTCGCTCTCTTCCTCGCGAGCATTGCTAATCCAGAACCGTTCGCATTACATCCATGCTGGCGACCACGCTCAGTTCAGAGCCCTCGATTCGTGGGTTGTCAAACACCGTGAGGGCTTGTATGCAGTGTTGGACCGCGACAGCTCCTTTCCCGAACGATATATTCTCTACGGCGAATGGATGGCTGCAACCCACTCGATCGCTTACACTTCTCTCGAAACCTTGTTCTACGCCTTTGACTTGTTTGACAGGGTCACAAACACTTTTGCTTCGCGGACCGTGCTCGAACGGGCTCTTGCCGACACGAACATCAAGCTGACACCGGTCCTGAACATTTGCGATTCCATACCAACAAACGAGGCATTGACGCAAATGGTACGACAAGATTCCCACTTTTACCCTGGCCCGGTAGAAGGTATCTATGTCAAGGTGGAGAACGACCAAGTGGTGCGACGACGTGGTAAAGTAGTGCGTGACGATTTTATCGCTGGAAACGATCATTGGACTAGAGGCATTATGCGTTGGAATGTCGTACTGGATCCTGTGTAGTTAAATTTCGGATAGATATTCCCCTTGCCCCACCGTGCAAGCCGCATGTGCCTTTTGCCTACAACAGCTCAAAAGCCTTGCCACCGTTCCAACGAATATTAGGCTATCGCATGCGGAATTTTGTCCCGTTCGGCTCTTAAAGTTCGGAGCCGAATTTTAGCCAATATGCGCCTTCGAGAAACGTGCGCACTCAAATGAATGGCTGAAAGCCAGTGGCTCAGACGTAAAAACGACAGATCCGCTGTTGAGCTAGTGGGTTACAAGGCGGGTCTTGCTCGTTGGGTACTGCCCCTGTGAGCCCCCTCGGTCTCGGGTAGTAACAGAGACCGGAACCATCTATAGACTCGGTCGCGAAGCAGATTTAATAAAGCTCACTAGCGTCGTGCGGAGAGTTTAACTGATCCATTTACGCCCAACAAACTGCATATACGGCTCAGATTTAAGCTCTAAGCTTTGAGTTTAACGATCAAGGGCACAAATATCGACCCCTGCCGATCTCTTGATGCAAAGCTCACCGCTGGTCTAGAAGCCCTTCCGCGAGAATTTTGGGCTATGACAAGAATGGTAACTCGGAACTTTACCCGTGAGTGGATAAAAAATCAGCCAACGCTCACGGCAAAAACGGCAACCTAGACGTGTATTCATTGAGCATAGGCACCCTTACATATCCATCAGTCGGGCTAGAAGAACGTTCCAACCGAATAGAGAAGAAGACTGGCGACAAAGACGCACGAGGCACGCACGGGCTACATCATAGGGGACGGCCAGGTGTAACCTTCTGGGAGTGGGTGCATCTTGTCCACCCGATCCAGCAGTTCTTGCATCACCAACCCATGTCGAAGGCCGATTGTTAATCTCTCCCCGAGGCGCACGGCACTATTACTATCGTGGACAGTAAACAAGGAATAAGATGTTGCCACGCAGGTGGGAACCAAAACAAACGTACATTAAGAATCGGACTTCCTCTCGATAGATAAGCTATGTTGGATCGTCAGGGTTAGCGCATGCACTTTGAGTACCATTGAAATAGGTTCGATCGCGTACTGCGTTTGGATAGTCCCCTTTCTTCAGGCTATGCGCATAGTTTCGGAGCAAACTCTTCCCTGATATTGACCAAATAAACTGTAGAGCCCCAACACCCATCCGAGTTGAATAGCGGCGACCAGCCTTGGACAAACGACACGTACCACATACGTGGGTATAAGGAACTTGAAGTCGACTGCGGAGCTTTGCATCTGATATGTCAGATTCAATATTGACCTCGAGGCAAGTAGGCACTTTTGGGTCGACGTATCGTTGGGGTCCTCAAGGTTACAGTGTGGGTCGTGTAACAAGATCCGTGCACTGGTTCAACCCCGATCAACAACGTTGAACATCACACAGGCTAGCTCCACTCACGCATGTGGTATACCCCGAGCGGAGACTTGCAGCGAAAGACGCCCAGCCTCGGAAAGCTGAGAACACATGTCAGGCTGCACCGCTGGTAGACCTTTCAAAAACGATGTGATTGTCTCATCGAGCATGTGAAAGGCAGGCGCGGCTGATATGTTTGCTGCATCGTCGTAGCGTGTGCGTACTCGATTGTTAAACACGGTGATGCGAGACATGCTTTGCGCATCGGCCGATATAGCGTCGATTCAGTGCCAAATTAATTGAGCGCCAAAGCAATGAATTTCGTGCTCTGTTAGTGCCCCACAAACCATGCTCCAATCGATCCGATGCTCACAGTTCAATTGCCTTGAGGTAAATAATCCCGTCATCGGTGAGCTCGGTGGGGTGGTTCGTTAACAAGTCTGGGGTACTCAATTTCTGAGGGCCGAGTGTGGCGTCCAGACCTGGTGCAACCTAAAGGACGAGTCGTCAATGTGTCGACTGAACGAATCTTTCCGACTAGCTTAAAATGCGCACCCCTGCCTCGAACATCGCCAGCGGATATGGAAACGACTGGCCGATATCGAGTTCGTCGATTGCCGCAGGCCAGGCTGTTGCGGAAGAATGGGTACGATCGGTGACTAGGCCGGGGTAAAGTAGTAAGCACGAGGTTGCGGGAATAGAATAGCAGACCTTTGCGAACATACATACCAAAAGCCATCCAAAAAGTTCTCTTGCGTGTTTCTTGTTCAATAAAGTCGTTTGTAGGGGGGAGAAAGGATTCCTTAAAGTTTGGGTAGCTCGTGTCACCAAAGTTCGGACCCCAAATTATCTCATCGTATCCTCGAGACCCAGTAAGGCCCAAAGGGATTGACAAACCTAATGGTAACGAATCAATGCGTAGTATAGAATAGCCACGGGCCGGGATACCCACGTATCACAGTACCACTCGTGACCCATAAATCGGCCCACCTGCCAATAAATTCAGGTAAACGCCCCAAACGTGATGGGAGTTCTGCGAGTTTCCTTACCGTGTATGTACCACAAACCACCAGCATACGCAAATAAGAGCTTCTTCCCTGGCTCCATAATCGTGGGATAACAACAATCACGAAACGACGCTTACCTTGCACACTCTCCAACAGCCTAAGCGAATAACCCATGTCCCCACGCAATGGCATTCAGAGTGGCAGGTGATTTAGGCGTATCAGAGCGCATACCTTTTCCCAGTCCTTGCATCGTTCAGGGCCTTGATTTGGGCAAGCATCGTTTGGTGTTCGCCGAAACTGGCCATTCCTTCGAGTACTCGGTTGACTTGCTCTTCGGTACGAAACATGTTGCCCCTGACGGGTTCTCCAGCTCGAATTTCTTCCGCGGGAGCACCGGGCTGAGGCAAGTACACTGCACCCATCGCGCATATGCCATGTAGCAAGGCCGGAGACGGGAAGTTAGGGTCAGACGGAGGAAGCCTGATACGTTGTTTAAACGTGGGCATGTGAATAAACTGTCGAGCAAAGCCCCAGTGTGAAAAGAACACATCGACGCTGGGTTGCGGGACGTCGATCAATCGGTTCTGAACACAAGTTTGGCGGAGAACTCACAGACTATAAACTAAATCCATTGACGGGAGGTCTAGCGGTAATTCAGGAGGTGCGTTGTTCTGAACACGTGGCTGCATAAAGCCATAGCCTCCAATATCGTGTGGTGTCGGGTTGAACAAAGGATCGGTTGTCCACATTGAATCTAAAATAGAAGGGGCGGAACACGGGAGTTGGGAAATTTGGGTGAAAAGGGCGTTTGATAGGAGTTGAGCATCAATATCTTCTTGAGATTTTGTGGGTTTAAAGTCTACCAACGGCGTAGCTAGATCAATGCGTTAGACGAGTCCTAAATAAAAGGCATCGGGACTTGCATTGTGGGGAAGGTTCAACAGTCAGTGGCGATTTGAGCAACGACTTGTCCTCTAAATCTTTCTTATCTGCAAGCACTTGGTCAATATTTGTGAATACGATATTCGACGACATACCATTGAGGTCAACGGTCTGGTTCGCGTCGTACATTGTGGGCGAATCGCCATCATACACACAATCAGGGTGTGCAGGGAACGGCTTTCCCCTCTTCACCAAGTTGGCTATCAGATTCGCATGTGCCCGAACGCACGACTTGCACGGTCGATGGGCATCGCTAACACGAGCGTGCTCAGCCCTCAACCACACATTGTCCACGCCTCTCCTGCCTACCATTTCTATAGACCCGTGAGTACGGCGATTAATTTCCGCAAACAAAACGCGACTCACCCGTTTCTGCTTTCGGCATTGATGGCATGCCTGCCATCGATAAAATATATTTTTAACGTAAGATACTATTTTCTGAGGCATTACATTTGTACGGCACACCTGGTTCTTCCGCAACGTGGCCGGCTTGGGTGCGGCCGGTGTGAATTCATCTGAGCCCACGGAGCCGGATCGAGATGCAGAGTCTTGCCGAAGTACGCTCATTTCCGAGGGTTACCGTGGTGTCCACACGCTGCGAGATGGTGGACGAGACACAAGGGCTCGTAAGCTCGGCCCAGAAGATGATCTAATCAGTGGCTGTGCAGCTTGACTCACCCGATGCGCGCCTATGCATGGCTCGTATATTATTCCCATCTCGTAGCCTAACTGGATTTATGCGTACCCAAATATATGCACTAGTTGAAAGAACAAAGAGTGCGTAGGGTGATGAATCAAAGGGTGGCCTTCAATTCCGGACCGAGCAACATCCAGAATTATTTCAATAAGGTTCGCCAGAGTGACTTTCCGCCCAAATTATGAAACAATTTTTAAGGACCAAAATACTGGGCTAACAAAGATGGCTCAACTTTAACGCACTCATAACTACGGCAAATGCCCTAAGCCCGGGGGCCGCTCATTCGGAGGCTGAAAAATATTCTTGCACACCCCCCCTACACGCCCGCTCCGTCCTTCCGGCTAGCGTAGGACGGAAGGGCGCCCTGATACGTTGCAGTCTGCGGAAGCGCAGGAGGGATGACCCCCACACCACCGCACACCATCTATTTCCCCTTCTGTGTACGATACGCCTGTACAAATATATCCCTTGTACTCCCTACTCGTACATTAGCGCCCATGGCGCGATCGGAAGCTGAGCTGCACGCATTGGAAAAGGCCATGATATCGATATACTACACGAGCCACGAAGCTCGGTGCTTGGGCTAGTACACACAGCATACACCTAGCACAAGCATGTCATATCATTTGGGGTGTGTCGTGTGGCTTCGAACGTCTGAAACTGACGTTGACGTTGACACATTGATTTCAGTTGCCTTAAATGTCAAAGTTTTGACGTCGGAACAAGGCAACCCCATACGTCGGGCATGCGCTCTGCCCTTTGGCATTAGTTCTTTGACAAACTGGACGCGCTATGGAGTAATCGATCCGACCCTCTCGGTAGATTATGTGCCAAGCCCAAGGGTCATATGGAAACGGCCTGGATGACACGACACCATCCGGTAGGGCCCACCGGGTATTGCCTTGGTACATTATTTCGCCCATCTTGCTCGTACGTTTTTGGTGCAAGAATGATCCATTGAACAAGCATTCTATCAACTGTATTTTACCTCTCTCTGAATCTGAGATCTCATGGGATCTAGGTTGGAGAGTGGCAACGTTTCTTTCGTACTCCGCTTCAGCATCCACTCTCGCATTCGACAGGCCTTGCTCCCCGATCCCCGCTAGCCGAACGCTACGCGCAAAGAGGGTCGGACCCCGACCCGCTGCACGCGTGCTTCCAACCCCTAGAATACAGGCCACCTCCTCGACTATTCCGCGATCCGGTGGTTCACCTATACCAAACGTTGGGTACATCACCCCTTGTTTTAATTGTCTAGGTGGTTCTCTCCAGAACGTATCACTACCTTGGTTCACGGCTATCGCGATAAGCAAGAATAAGGATAGATACCCGGTCATAATCCGACCACATCCACGCCTCACACTATCAAGGGACGGTCCGTTTTCAAGTGGCGAGGTTGTTGCTCTCAACTACGGTCAGCACGACGTCTAGACTCCATAGGGATGCCCGCCCGAACAGCAGACACATGCACGATTGTGCCGGAGGCACCAAGGTCGCAAGTCAGCTGAGCCTGCTCGATTTTGCCTAGTTCCCAAGGATATGAATCTGGCGCAGAAAGGCTGTTGGATGAATAAAGTTGAGGTGATTCCTGCCCAGCTTGCTCGTGCCACCTTAGCGTGGGTTCTTTTGAGGCTATACACCGGGTTCCGATCTCCCCCCGCCCCCTTCCGCGTTGCCAGTATGAGTTCAGCATCCTTACGGGTTCACTCCTGCCTCGGGCATTACGGTTCTTCCCACTTCGTTTAATTCTAGGTTACGTTGTAGTTTATACCCTTCGGCTCACCGGCCACTAACTAGATATGGACATATATTCATCAGTATCGGCGGAACGAGACAGACTCTGACGACCGCCTATTGCCGGGCGCTCAACATCTTTTATGATTTATCAAATGATAGGCCCTAATTAGTACTGTGCCACACAACGAGCAGATCTTAATTAGTCCGCCACATTGCCATACCGGAAAAGATCCTGACAGCCCTTTGCAAACTATGCACCCGGGCGGTGCCGACTCCGCCAAAGGTGTGAGGCACGCTAAGCCCCAAAGCACCGAGTGTATTACGGCGCAATCAATGCCCATATTGATTGAAACACACACACTCCAAGATCGATTATCAGTCCAGCTCATTAGGTATGTTCATATCAGCCCAGACTTCAGGCCGGAGCTTGTGGCTCCTCGATAGATCGGGGGTGCTGGAAATTTGGGTCTGAAATGATTTATTAACCATAACGTGGGATGACACCCCATCACGTCAATTTGGTCATTCGGTGACTACTCGCGCTTACCAGAGAGGACATATTGCGCCATCATCTCTCCAAGGCTTGATACCCATTCACTCCACCTGCTCGTGTGACCACGTCGCAATATTCCGCTGTGCAAAGAGGCTGTCGACATGGGGCCTCGCCGTCACCCCCAGCGTCAGAACGGTTCCCGGCCACCCCGAGGGTCAATTGCTGTCAAATGCATTCCGGTCCTATTCCGCATGATAAGAAAGCGATCAGAAGTTACCGATCAAATTGCGGCACGGCAGTGAACTCCGCCGGCGGCATGATTAAAAGGATCTAACCAAACAGCCCTCAAACGAGAACATTTCGTGCGGACTAAGAGCGGCAAATGGGCGAATTCAAGCCACATCGAGGCTGGAGCGGCAGGATCCTGCAAGCCTACGACGCACGAGGACAGAAGGGCCCCCTTCTTAGACTCGATGGAGCAGAACCTAGCCCGCGGAGGATACAATGGATCAGGGGGTTAGACTCGGTGAGTGCTCGTTTACTAACTCCACGCTTGCCTAATTTCGTATTCTTCTCCCGCCAGTGGAGTCGGGATGCGAATATTTAGCGCAATTTAATGCATATATGAAATACGCGTGCACTGTTGTTGCCACATGGGCTGGTCGCAAACTGGTTAGGCGTGCTCCCTATTTGGACCGACGAGATGCGGGCGAGTGGAATTTAAAGCGCCACCGTCACATTAGGCTGACCCACCGAGACATATACGCATGCGCCCGCCTGTCGCTCTGGGGCCCCGATTTTCTGGGGGGAGCACGAGCTGGACGCTCCAAAGATCCAAGTGGCGCATAATGAGGCCCCAGCGTTACATCATATTTGTCCGAGAACTCCGATCCATGACGAAAAAGAAAGTCAAAAAAGCTGACGTATTTGAACAAGCTGTATTGCCTGGGATGGCAATATTACGCCACAAACTGCTCGAGGCCCGTAACTTTACGGTGGCGTCGCACACGGTGTTGATAAGCGCCGAATGGTTGCGCCGACCTGATAAGCTTTCTCGTCACTTCACTTCGCATTCGGCAGAAAACGGCAAGCCGAACCCGTATCTGCGGATACGAGAACAAACATGCGACATAAGGCATAGCCGAGTAGACTGAAACTTGAGATCTAGAATTCTCAACAGTCGTGATGAGAACCCCATCTGAGTAGGATACGGTTTTGCCCTACATGGTCATCGATTTTACTTTCTTGATTCAAGAAGGAAAATATGGGGCGAAAATTGGTTAACGCGTAGCAACAAAGTTGCCATCCGGGCCGGGTGCGTAGCAGCGTGGAAAACGAGGGGGACAAGGCGTGGTTCGAAAGAAGTCAGAATCGATATCTGCAATCGAATCGGGTACCCCAGACTCGCCACCTAAACCTTCCAACTCATAAGCGGGAAGGGCGCATGCAGCCTAGCCCTTTTCGGTCTTACCTCACCTAGGTCTCATTTCTCACTATACAATCGACTCGGCGTCACGTTCCTGCCTTCTCGTTCTTTCTTCAGGGATGCACGTAGGCAGGTATTGGTGTATATACGGCGCGGCATATTTTCTGCGGGTGGTTTTATCTTGCCATGTACGGATTGGTCTAGATCAAGGGTACCTGGATCGTAGAGAAGGTTAAGCTGATGTGTGGGTTGATACGCTTTTCGAGCTCTACCGTAGCGAGACCAGCGGATACAGTTTCGAGTTCCCATTGTATCCACCCCCGTTTCTCGCTCTCGGAACCAACCATAGCCAAGACTTTCCGTCTGCCACCCCAAGGGGCGTACTGACTAGGCCATTCAGTCCTCGACAGAGTTCTCGGGGCCCGGTGCGCATGTTCGTCTTAATTGGGATCGGTCAGGGAGGACTCGAACACGCCTATCGCCCCGGACCTTCCAGATGTGGACATACGCAAATGACCTATGGTACTAGAAATAGGCGTCGTCAAGTCTGTGAATAGGTGAGGGCCAGGGACCACAAGCAATGAATCGTGGACCGTGTATTAAGGAACCAAAATAAACATCTTACCAGCCTTTACTCCCTGCGTCTTATGAGATACGGAATATGGCTAGCGGCCTCGACTCCGGCAAACCGGTCTCTTGTTCAATACGCACTCGTGCTTTGCGGCTTACAAAAGCGGTATAGATCACGAGTAAAGCAAGGAGACTCCCTTTTCTGCTCTGCGTCGGAAGAGCACGAAATCGCCGACCGGTTCATGCTAAACACGGCGCGTATGTGGCTTGACTAAAAGCGGTATAGTCTGGCGCTTGTCGTTGTCCTCGCGAACGAAAGGCCGATGCCCGGCCTTGATTCGTCGCATCTGCGACGGAGGATAGTGGTACGTCTACCGGATATGGTACTACGAACGTGGTATAGCATCCCGTGGTAAGGAGCACCTAGTCTTGTGACCGCTCGTATAATTTCTCGAGTGGGGTAACAAGGGTAGTGCTGAAACTCGGATATGAGCTGTGGGACTCATTCCTCTTGTTTCTAGTCTTGGAAGGACGCGAAAATGAGCGTGTCTGTCATGGGGCCCTCGGCGAATGGTCTCGAATACGAGCAACGTGATTCGCGACTTTGGCGCTATTCGGGGAGAGCCTTGTGACCAGGCCTAAAGTATATGCTATTTTTGGATGACATCAGGCTTCGGCGTCGGGGTCTGAAAACTTGCGGGTACGCAGCGCACTCGCCGAGGCTAATCGGAGTTTATTTTTCTAAGAATAACTTTGCAGACTCGAAGGCCGCATACAACTGGGGATCTCTCGAGCCCGACTGGAGAGTCGATCGAGGAGGCGGGTAGTCCTACGGCTGTGCTCATGACTGGCTGAAACCGTACGGCGTGGTAGGCACGATCGATTCTAGCTATCTAAATGGATCGCTACGCACATATTACCGTCGACGAACGAGGAACCATGTCTGATCGACACTGCGTGGAGCCTGGGATTTCGCCTACCAGGAAACGACGGCAAAACGTAAAGTTTTGATGGGGTGCATCGTTTTGCACGCGTTTTTCTCATTACATAATGTTGTGCATACATTTGGCTGAACCCAAAACCTAAGAAAACGGGCGCAAAATGAAGACAAAACTAATCCGCACGTGAGAACGATTCAACAGTGTACAAGTCAATCTCTCCCCCTGACTATAGTGTTATGTATTGAACTCACGAAAGTCTGAGCTCGCCTACATGGTAAAAGCATCTGAGAGACCACCCGTAAATCAAGGTTGCTCACACTGTCCTAGCCTGCAGACAAACAGCTTGACCGAGAGTGTCGGTGCACACAAATATGTGCCCAAACCCCCAAAGGTTTTAAGATGCTCAAGTACGGAGTGTATTATAGTCACCGAAAAATGGAGGAGGCGCTCCAGAACCGCCTGAAACATAGAGCGCGGGCCGAAACAGCTCAAACTCTAGCTCGGGGACAGAGACACGCTTCACCAGAGCGTCCAGCTCTTAGTGTGGACGATACTCATGGTTAGTCAACTATCTTTGGTGTCCTCAGTACCAATGAACAGCAGACTGACTTTCCGATTATTATCCTAGAAAATACCTTCACTCAGCACGAGGTGTTACTACCACCTCAAACGGACAACCCAGAGGTAGTCGAGTCGCTGCCTAATACTCCCGAGGCACCTCCAACTCCCCCGTCTCCCTTGCCCCCTCTACCAAAAGCACCATCACACTCCCCTACACCAATCCCATCGGATCCGCCAACGCCACCTAGGTCACCCTCCCCGTTGCAGATCGAGTATGACTCTGATGAGTCCGCCTCCGACTATGTACTTCCAGACCATGCCTTTGATGACCCCCCCAACCTCCGGCTGGCTTACTTGAATGCGATGTCGGACCATATTGTCCGCAAACACCCAATACGCGACGTTGAGATTACTCTCCGGAACACTCTCAATTCCCTCCGGCTCACACCCAACGCCATCCCAGCACACATTACCCCTCTCACAACCCTGAAATCCGTTCGAAAACATCTTGGCCTGCGGGAGTCCAGCTTGCTCCGCGTCATTCCCGTCTGTTCAAAGTGCTACAAACGCTATACACTCGACGAGGTATCGGACCCAGAGCTTCCGGCTGCTTGTACTAGGGAGCGACCGGCTTGCAACGGTATTTTTGCTAAGCTGGTGGTAAAAAACGGCAAGGAAACTCGCGTACCCGCAAAGCTGCTTATGTACTCCAAAATCACGGCTTCTCTGCGATATATGTTCTTGCGTCCGTCATTTATTCATGCGCTCTCTGATGGCTTGACGGCAAACAACTTGGCACATGCAGCCGACACACTTTATGATCCTAGCCATGGAACGGCTTGGGGTGCAGCGCGTATTGGGCTCCGTCGTGTTTTTCAACAAGATGGTCGTGTATCCGACGAGCCAACAACCCCGGGCGCCGATATCTTGGTCACGAACTTGGGATACGGTTTATTTGCTGCACTTAACATCGACTGGTTTGCTTTGACAAAGAAACGAAGCTGCGGTGCAATCTATTTAGCTATTCTCAACCTGCCTCGACAAGTTCGGTACCAACTTCAGAACATCATTCTTGCCTGTGTAATCTCTGGTCCCACCGAACCAAGTTTGGAGAGCTTGAATTTTGTACTTGAGCCTATAGTTGAAGAATTCAAGCGATTGTATGCAGGTAAGCCCAATTTACACATCCGTTCACTATATGTTCATGCGCACTGTGAAGGGGTCGTCATTCGCATGTATAATGAAAACCTCCCGGCTACGGTCCATGTCTACCCCCTAATGGTCGATGCGGACGTGCTCGGACGTGCAAAGATCCAAGGTTTACCATCGCATTCACATGGCAAACGGATTGGGTGCCACTGCGATGTTTGCCAAGCCGATTTGAATAGGCTCAAAGCTTATTGCTCGCACGGTTTGTCCACCCGTTGTATTGATCTGCTCTTTTGCCTACTGATTGATTTCTTAGGGTTTATTTATCACGACGAGTGGCATATTTTGCAGCTGGCAAAGCAGGCAACTGGTAGCCAAGCTGCTCGGAATCGGATCGCCCGAGATCATGGGATACGGTGGTCTGCTCTCAACGAGCTCCCAGGCTGGATGCCTCATTCTTCGGCACCATTTGACCCGATGCATTGCTTATACCTAGGTCAGCCGACAAAACAATTGCATTGGTTACAAGGCTGACTGTGCACACAAAGGAATTGTACATGCATTGTGGTGCGAGGTAATCGAAGATGGTTATTTGTTATCCACGCAGCAGAAGACAAGGTTCGCCGACTTTCTGTCCGGGTTAAAATGGCCCAGTCAAATTGGTCGCTTACCGGTGAGCTTGAATCACATATATGCACTCGCAAAGTCAGCACTGATGTTAAACCTTTGCATATAGTCGCCCACGACATCAGCCCTTAACCGGAGAAAGGCAGACGAGTGGAGGCGCCTGGTCTCTGTGCTGCCGATCGCGTTGTGGATTGCTTGGCGAAATAATACCGACACCATTGGACCCGCGCCACCGGTACCCGAAACAGTTGCTCACAAGCCTACATTCACCTGCCACCTTACGACTCTTTGGGACTGCGTGGTCTACTTGACAATATCCATCCGCTTGTTTACTTCTTGGATCGCATACCTACCTGACATCGACCGCGCTCATAACTATATGGAATACTACTGCCAGGGTCTACTCCGTCTGCAGATTCGCCTGAAACCCAACCATCACTTTGCCCTACACCTACAGGAGTATGTCCGTGCATTTGGCCCATGTTATGGTTGGTGGTTGTTCCCTTATGAACGCTTCAATGGAATCTTGGAGTCCATCGTGACCAATGGCCACCCCGATGAGGCTGAAGCAATCCTAGCACGCTGGTGGGTCCGCATTCATCAACTTCACAACTATGTGAGTGGTATTTCTATTACGTGTTAAGATCAATACTTCTCACCTTTCTTGGTAGCTGGAACGCTTGCCGGAGGGGGCTACACCCGAGGAGAGAGACGTATTACAGCAGCTATGCTCTTCGGATGAAGAGCGCGGGACTCTGCTCTCGATGACTGAATCACTCCACGGCAGTGACCCTGTGATCAAGACTTCAGCAGTCCGCCAGCACTTTGTGGATCTTCGTGCGCTTGATGACACTGGTGAGATTTACCTGGCTGTTTTGGGTTTTGCCCAGCGCTGCTGGCCACGTCTCAATCTGTTGAGTGACCTTGATTTCGGAAATCCCAACGGGCGCCTGTTTCTTTCAACATCTGCAAAAAGCCCCCAGCTCTGGAGAGGCTCCCAGAGCCTCCAGAGCCTCCAGAAGTCCTCACCTTGTGGCCAG
>WSTG01000257.1:0-23552 GCA_019616325.1 Ceratobasidium sp. 394 | reverse complement strand
TCTAACAAACCCGCCCGGCTAAACGTCTACCCCGCCGCGGCCGTTGCTCACTCCCCGCCTGCGTTAGCAACGTTCGGGTTACGGGTTGCGAGACTGTCGTTCGATGCAGTTAATTAGTATTCTTTATTGTTCGCACGTGAGCCGCGCGTGGCCATGACGAGTGCACTTAATTCCTTGTCGCTAGGGGTAAGATCGGACGCTCTAAGCTATCGGGGGCTTGCCCGCGACGAAAGAGGATGAACACAAATAGTCTCCTCTGCTTGGTGGCTAAATTTCATTCATTTCAATGATCGGCTGTCGAGTAGATCCTTCGGCGTGTCGTCCCACCAGCTCAACTGAAACTCGCGCACAAAACTCATACAGGGCACCCGCTCAGTTGCACCACATTTTTGAACAATTCCGAATAACATCACCTACAAGCAGTCGACTCCGGACCTGTTTCGCCAAGATCGTTGTGCAAGACTGGCATGATCCGTGGCGAGCTCGATCGACGAACTGGATCACTTTTTTTCAGTTCCCTTACGGAGATTGTTTATTCCGGCGGCGAGCATGCAGATCGCTATGTTTGTTTCGCGGCCTCAAGGGCAAAGTCGGGTCGACCCAGCCGGCTCGCAAGCAGATTCCATTTCAGCCACGGGTGCCACTATCTAGGGCTAGCCGCTTGGGGAACGCACTTGATTTGGGTTTAGCTCCGCAGGCTCATCATGTTTTGCTTAAGAGAATGATTGGGCGCAGTTTGTGTCCCTATGGCCTGATGTGTCTGACACGGCTTTTCAGGCGGACCTAACTCAGGACAGCAGAGATCAGGATGTAAGCAAGAAGCGGCTTGATGATTTCGGAATAAGCGTGAGAAGGCCAGATTATCGAACTCTCGGCAACAACCATGTGGTTGCGTGGTGAGGAGAGCCGTTGGAAGGTACGGAGATGGGCATACACCGACGGTTTCAGCTACGCGCGTGGCGTGTGGACTGGTAGAGAAGGGGAGATCTGGCCAGAAATGTTCAGAATGGACAACGTCCGGGATCAGTGGGGTAGCCGCGTCGAACAGCCTTAGGTTAGACTTTACTCATTGTGTAGGGGTACCCAGGGCTACCCGGTCAGGCGGGGATTGTCAAGTGACTGGTGACTTCTCCCGAACCTAGAGTTGAGGTCAGGGGACCTTGTGAATCAGGGAGCCATATATGAGGATTTGTTGGCAAGCTTCGTCGCGACAGGCTTCCCAGACGATGGTGTGGGCCAGAAGCGTTGCAACAGGAAATAGGTGTGCTCTCCGCGAGCGAGGCCAAGGCGGCAGTCGAGGCTTAAAAGGACGAGATACGCGAGACCGGGAGACCCCGTCCGACTCGGTGCATTATTTTCTCGCGCATTTAGTCGTTGTTCGGCATACGTGCGCTCACTCGAGGCTGCCTTGACGGAAACACAGGGCAAATCGTCACATCAGCCACGTGCCGCTGACGGGCCGGATTCCCCACAACACCCCCACACTCTGCCTAGCATCTCGCCCCCCGCGGTGTGCGACGACAACGGACCCCTTGGCCCTCTGCGCCTTTATAAATCACTCGAATGTCTGTGGCTAGTGCACCGACCCAGATGACGCCGTCGTCCCCAGACGATCCCCGCACATTGCCGCCCTTTGCGAATCTCATCGCGCTCTCCTCGCGTGCACCCCTGCACGCCCACTCCAACACCGGCTACCACGAAACCCGCTATGCGCTCGGCCCTGTCCCCTCGTCTCCGGACCGCAGCCAGAAAGACGGCCTACGTGGGCCGGCAAATGGGCCCCGCACATCGCCTACGGGACTCGATCGCGTCAACTCGACCGGCAAGGGTGCCGGAGGACGCGCAAATGGCGACGAGCCTGGCTCGGCCAACGACGATCCAGATCGGCCCAAGAGAAAGAGACAGTCCCAAAGTGAGTTCAGCTGCCGTTTTCTTCTCGTTTTTCCGACTTCATTTCGTGGCGGGTCGGGCACCGCACATGCAAGGCACATGTGATGTAACACCACAGCCTTTGGTTTAAACTTTGCATTGGTCTTTGCAAATCTGTTCTTCATTTTCGTCTACTCTTGCTATCTCTTCGTGCACTGCTGGGCCAGGTCATGAGCATTGGATTTAGCCGGGGTTTCGCCGTGGCCCTTGATTAGACCACCGTCACTCGCCTCTCAGGATTGACCAGTAGTATGCAAGGAATGTGCTCAGCGTACCCACGCGCTCCATTCTCCATGCTTTATTGGCGCATTCCATTCATGAGTTTTTCCGGATCGTCGGTTCCTCTCGGTACCATGCCGCGCTTGCCTGCCTATTTGGGAATATTGTTTCGTCTCCGATGGTATTTCCCCTAACGAGGCCGTGCGCCATCGAGTTCTATCGCTCCATTCTGATCCTTTAATACTCGGTCACTCCCCCGACGCACCTGCCCACCCCAACCATCGCTCTCCGTCACTGGCTGCATTTTGTCTTGTCGCATGGCTTCTTCGTCTGCAAGCTCTAGTAACGCTGGAAGCGATGCAAAGACTCGCCGACGGAGCACTTCAACCTTCAGTTTCGTAACCCTTCTTACTTCCCCCTGCTTTGACAACTTGCTCTTCGGGGCCTTGTGGAGAAATACATGGTATTGACCAAGTTCATTCCCTTGTAGGCTGCGATGCTTGCCGTGCACGCAAGGTGAGATGTGCTCGCGAAAATCCCGATGACCAAAATTCCAGTTGCAAACACTGCCAAGGTATGCCTATATTCTTTAACACGTCACCTTCGTAGGCTGACTTGGACTCGAGCACTTGACATTCCATGTACCTACGACTACCAACCCAAGAAGCGTGGTCCACCAAACCTGTGAGTGGAATGTTCTAAACGTTCTCGGGCCCTCGATCGCCATTATTCTTCCTTTTCCGGCCTTTACCTTGCGGCAACTGTGTTGGCCCAGCAAAAGTTCTGCCCGCGTTGATCCGTGTTATCACCGGACAAGCCGACGTTGAGCCGTTAGCCACGGCCTCCCCGCGAGATCATGTTCTTCAGTTCTATTTTTCCGCTCACTAGCTCTCGGCCATGCCGTTGTCCCCAAGATTGATGCCGTTCTGCGCCTATCCTTCTTCGGAAATGTATTCATCTCGATATGGTGTTAACCATTTATTGATAGATATCTACGCCGACTGCAAGAGGCTGCCGCCGCTAACCTAGCCGCGCAGCAAGCAGCGGCCGCCGCAGGGAATGCAGCTCAGACTCCTAATGGTGTGGCCGCTCAGGCGAACAATGCCATTCCCTCGGCCGACGGGATGTCCACTTCACTCCCTGTCGTAAACGCGCACGTCTCCCATCAACAGCAACATGGCCTTTCGCAAATGTCCGTTCCTTCGCAGCCGACGGTCCCTTCGTCTGTAAATGATCAGCCGGTCCATGTTCCGATGACCATGTCTACGGCCACATCGCCCGTGATGGAGTACAACGCAACTTTATCACCCCTGCCGGTAGCACTTCCCCCTTCACGCTATCCGATAGCGGCGGATCAGTTCCAACCAACGGGCTACAACCATACTGGGCAGAGTCCTGGCGCTGGTTCGGACGGTGGCAGCGAGGGTCGACCTCGGACCGCCGATACGGCGGCCAACTCTCAGGCTCATCTGGAGGCATCCTTCTCCAACAGCTACCCGCTTTATAATTGGAACATGCCATACAAACCTAATACTTACGGAAGTCAACATTCGTCTGGAATCCCGCTTCTGCCTCCACTGGCCTACTTTTTTCGCCCTCACCGCTTGGACAGTGTTGCTCCGCGCGAGAGGATTATGCATATAATCGGATTATTCTTCGACTTTGTTTATCCGCTCACGCCCTGCATTCACAAGCCGAGCTTTATGGCCGATCTGGCGAGCCGCCGCGAGGAGCGCGATCCCCTCTTCTTTGCGCTTGTGATGTCGACCGTCGCTAGCACACTGGTACAAGCTCCTCGCAGTTATATCCCCATGGACCGACCCTCGGTCAGGAGGTTGGCACAGACATGTCACGAGGCTAGCCGACACATTAGCGTTGCGTCTTACGATCCTCCGACCTCGATGATGGTAGTCATCCGGTACTTGTACGTTTTGGTTTATTCCGTGCTTTATACGTTGGCTGAGCCTTTTTCCGTTCGTAGCGACACTGTATATCATTTCTGCGAAGGCCACGATGCTACATCGCATGCTGCTTTCGGGGAGGCGGCTCACATCGCAGTCACCTTGCACATGCACGAGGAGACTTCGTACGAAGGCTTGGATCCTATCGAGTGCGAGGTGCGACGACGGACGTTCTGGTTGCTATTTGGCGCCGACAAGAGCATGAGTATTCTGCTCGGTCGTCCAATCTGTTTGCGTGACGAGGATTGTACGCTTCACTTCCCCAAGGAAGTCGACGATGAGTAGTACGTGCAACTAGCCGGGCATATTGCTTCTTGCCTAACCGGTCTCTCACAGTATCACTATCAATGGTATCCAGCCCCAGCCGCATGGCAAGACTGCGATAGTTTCCGGGCTCAATTACATCTCTCGTATCTTTGCGCTACTGGGCGAGATCCTGGTTCGCATTCGAGTCGACAAACGCTCTCCTCCGCAAGGGCCGTTTGCTACCGCACGCCTCGAGGAGATTCGCAGTTTGCACACTCGCATTTGCTCGGCCCTCATGCATGCACCGCCTGCGCTCCGGCTTAAACCCAATGGAGGTCGTCACGGCTCTAACAGCGTGAGCTACAACTCCATCACTGGGCAACAAGAGGAGTATGGCGGAGCTGGATTCCGAAAAGCCGCATTCGCCGAGGTCAAGGACTTTTTCGACAACCCCAACGCCTCGCGCGTGGACGCGATGAACCCATACCTCGTTATGCAAGCAAATCTTTATGTAACTCAAGTAAGCCATTCTGATCTGCTGTTCCATCCACCGGAGCTGACGTCCGTTTAAAGCAACTCGTCCGTTATGTGATCGAGCAATACCGGGATGAGCTGGTGACCTCCATGCGGCAATCAGCGGGCGACAATTTTGAATCAGAAGCGCTTCGCACCTGGACATCCGAGGACAAGGAACAGGTAGCTAGCGATTTGCTAAACGTGCTCCATAGGTATGATGATCCTTCGCACGCGCCGAGTTCATTAACTCACTTCCATATTAGTATTCCCATCCAAGCGATCGCTGTCAACGGGCCATCACTCGTTCACAAGGTCAGGTTCGTCGCGTCCACACTACTGGATGCCGTTCGAAAAGCGGAGACTGCGCCCGCATCGGCTGCGCGAGCGCATGCGTACCTCTGGGACTTCCTGTCGATTCTTTCGGAGATCGAAAGGAATTATCTGTAAGTTTTTGCTCAGCCGATGATTATATTTGATAATAACCGAGTCTCGCTATCCAGCCTCGACGATGAGCAAGATGGCGTGCCCAGTGACAATACGGGGGCGATCAACGTCTAAATGTTTCTTTGGGATTCGTGGAGTATCTATGCATTTCGTTGGTACATGTCCATCCGCAGAGGTGGAGCACGCTATCTTAAGCGTGATGTAGTATACCCATGGAGCTTTTTTGTTTCTCTTAATCGCTGTACTCTTTACTCTCGCTTTATGTATCATTCGACGCGGGGACTGTTAGAATACAACACAATTGAACAAAACATTTGAACTCTTGGTCACGTGAGGCTATGGTGCAGAGTGGCGCGCTCGACATCGCGTGTGCTACACGACTCTTGCAAGCGTTTTTTTCTCTAACTAAGCCTTTCAGCTCAGCTTGTTATGGCCGACTTGAACATGGACCGCGACGGGGAGGAGAAGGTGCAGGTGCCTATTACGGAGGGTATGTCAGTTGTGCCACTGCTGCTTTGACAAATTCAACGATCTTGTGTCGCAGATGAGGCAGCTCTATATGATCGTCAGATCCGACTCTGGGGTTTGGATGCTCAACAAAAGTCAGTAAACCGCTTTGCGCCTTTTTTCTTGTTTAATGGGAACGTTTCCAAAGGATGCGAAACGCAACTGTTCTCGTGGTCCGACTCAAGGGTGTCGCAACCGAGACGATAAAAAATATCGTTCTGGCAGGCATAGGAAAATTGATCATTGTTGACGACAAGCCTGTCGATGAGACGGATCTGGGCTGTGGGTTCTTCTTCCCAGAAGGGAGTGTTGGTCAACCAGTAAGCAAGGATGTACATAGCGCTCGGGGGTGATCTAACTTTGTTGGTACACGCAAGCGAGTTGAGGCCGCTAAACCCCAGATACAAAGTCTAAACCCCTTGGTGAACGTTGTAGCCGTCTCCGACGTCGGTTGTCTGTCGAATGGCCAAATAGACGCTACGTTGGCGGAAGTGGATCTTGTTTGCGTAACCGACTGCCAGAAGGATGAGATGGTGCGTTTGTTCTTGTTCCGCAGCTAGCTGTCTAATTACCACGCTTTGTAGCTCCGTCTAAACGATGCGTGTCGCCGCTCGAACAAACTCTTCTATGCTGGAGGGACATATGGGATCCTCGGGTTTGTGTTTGCAGATTTGCTTGTACACGAGTACCTCGCACAGTACGTCTTCTTTCCTTTCCGTATTGAGAATGGTGCCCCATGTGCCTCAGGGATCGCACTGCAGCTAGCGGTGGGCCGGCCAAGACGACGAAGCAATCAGTGACCTATTCCTCACTACGCGAAAGTTTCGGTCACTCCTGGAAAGGCCTTGCCAAGCGCCAAACAAAAGAACTGAACCCTTCTGCGGTATTCTCAGTGTTAGGTGAGCTCGCTGCGGTATGTTCCGGTAGAGCTCCAGCTGACAGCCTAAGCAACCAGCGTTGTGGGAGTGGGAATCCCAGCACCGAGCGTATGTCAGGCCTGATTCTGGAGCTGAAGTCCGTCAGATTGCGGCCGAGATGATCAAGTCGGCTGGGGTGAACACTCAGTCGGACCCCATTCCTTCAACTGCCGTCGTGGAGTGAGTAGCTTTCTTCAGTTGATATTTTGCCTATGGTTTAATATCATCGAAAGTTCGCTTTGCGCGACTGCAAAGCACGAGTTTAGCCCCATTTGTGCGATCGTCGGTGGGTTCCTTGGCCAGGACATCTTGAAGGCGTTGGGGGCAAAGGAGCCTCCGATCTCCAACTTTTTAGTTTTTGATGGATCGACGGGAGCTGCGAGCGTTGTCCCAATGAATATGAGCGCTTCCTCCTAATCGTGAGTACCAAAGGCAACTCCTTGCACCAGTTGACTTGATCATGATTTCCCTTTTCTCCCATTTACAGGCCAAGCCTGTTTAGTTCCCGCTGAACCTGAGCCCGCGTCTATTGCACAACATGTGTATATATGCGTATATTAAGCTTGTTTCTCAGCCGTTTTGCGAAAGGCTAACCTATATTGTGTCACGAGGGTTTCATTTCCGAAACTCAGCTAGGAGACTTGCATCTGCCCCGTGACGTCTGTTCTGCTCACTCCGAGACCTCCTTTTGCCAGTTTGTCCGACAATCTACCCAAGTGTCCCCGTCCTATGGATCCAGATGCGGGCCTTGTGCCCCGGTTACCCCGAGCCACGTGGGTCCCTAGTGTGTACCCTCCTTTGGGGGCCCCAAGGGGGCCCGATTGAACAGTGACCTGCGTGAAGGCTCCGGTAAGTGCGGAGCCTTACATATGACATCGCAGCCATAGCACTCCTCTCCGCCGACGGCTGACATGCTTCTTCGAGTTGCTTTTCGCACCTGCCTGCTTTTCCCTTAGTTAAGTGATAGTCCATCATCTCAACCCAGTGTTAAATGCAGTCTAGATCCATGTTTATGCAGTCACGACCCGTTGGGCATCCCTGTAGAGACTGCCACCAGTGCTCAGTTGCTAATGTCCAGTTGACAGTTGCCTCCTTAACTTCATTCGTTCCTTATTCATGTCAGTGGGCAAACCAGGTATACTCACGAATGAAAACATGTATGTGGGGCATCCGACTTACGAAAATGGGAGCACAAGTTGAAAGAGGGCATAATGGGACTATACAGCCACATTTGTGATGGTGCGGTAACAAGCATGGCCGGTTGGCTTAATGGCAAAGCGCCAGTTTCCGGTATGTTTATATGCCTATAGCTGGAGATTGCATGTTCGAGTCCTGCACTGGTCGCTCTTTTTTCAGGTAGTCATTCTTCGTCTTCCTTGTTCACATGCAACTCGGGTTGGACCTGGTCACGGCGATGCCGAGGTCCAACGAGTTCTACACTCCAATCCTCCGCTCGGCTGTATTCGCCGCAAAACTATAGCTGAAAAATTACTTTTACAAGGGCTACCGGACCACGGGGTTGTCCTCTCAGAAGTGCAGAATATCGCCGCAGATTGTGGGTGACATACACGTGCTGAAGAGGCGCCAGCACCACGTGACCACCAGCCCTCGTGCGGATTTTTGCACGTACGTCGTTTCTTTCTTTGGTTCCACTCGAGCCCTAGCATCCCGCCGGGTTCGCGTATCCACCCACCAGGTACCCTGGGCTCCGCCCAGCCATAGCCCGACAGATATCGAGATAAGGATATACTAATTGGTACCAATCCGTGATCGAATTCGCTTAGCGAGACCCGGCTAGGTGCATGTGAATTCCTCGACGATACGGCCTGAATATGATATGCAAGCGAGTGGTCCACATATATATCTCAAGGCACGCCGATTGCTGGGAGCCTGCTTCCGACCACCACCAGCTCCAACCGGTACACGATGGCCAGCAAGCTGAAGAACCTGGCTAAGCGCTCAACATGGGAGCTCCAGCCCGAACCATCTTCGTTTGCGCCGAGTAACAAATGGAGCAACAAGGGTGTGTAGCAGGCTACTAGATGTCATGCAGCATATCGACTTATTTTACACACAGATATGGATCCTGTACCTATCCACCTGAGAAGTAAGATCGAGTGATGTCCTTGAGCATTGGACACTCACGAACCTCACCCATAGCATGGACAATATGGGATTATACTTCGTACTGGCTATCAGATGGGTTCAACGTGGCTACTGTAAGTAACGCAAACATTCGCCCGAGGTAGCACACTAATAGGGAGATATATAGTGGAACATGGGTATGCTGAATATTAAGTAATGTTAGAGTTTTAACTAAGTCTTAATATCGTAACCCAGCATCTTCTATGCTTGCTGTTGGCCTGTCTTGGAAGCAGGCCCTCCCTGCCATTGCGATAGGTGGGCCCAAACTCTGTGCTGTAACTTGTTTGACCCTGATGGAGCTCATGCTTATCAGGTCATTCTATTATCGCACTTGCTGTAACGGTGGGTCCAATCTATCCTAATGTTGTAGTTTCGAACTCACGTATGAATCATAGGCAAACGGAACGATTGGCGCAAGGCTTCACGTTCCAGTGAGTCGTTGAACAAAGTAACATACCGGTCCTTGGATAACCTTCCCCTTAGTTCCCGGTATTGAATCGTAGCTCGTTCGGCTATTGGCTTTCATATTTCTCAGTGGTCAGCCGGTATGTCATATCTCCAGCCCGCTACGGTGCCCACATTTGACTTTGTGTGTTCAGAGTCGTACTGGCCATGTTCTGGTTTGCGATTCAGTCGTGAGTCCGGTTTTTTTTTTTTTGAAGACTCCACCAAGCACCAATTTATGCATCCACGCAGTTATACTGGGTCCGAATGCGTTTATCAAATGCTCAAAGCCATCTGGCCTTCAACCGCGCGAATCCCCAACCATTTGTCCCCGAATGCCAACATCACTACAGTCGGTGAGGTAGTCTTTGTCTGTGACTGCTGTTTGTTAAATTGGGGAGACTCGTAGGAATAATGTGTTACTTCCTCTACTGGCTCATTCAACTCCCTTTCCTCCTGGTTTCCCCGCACAAAATTCGGTACTTGTTCATCGCCAAGGCCATACTAGCACCGGCAGCTGGCCTTTCGATGATGATATGGGGATTTGTCCGCACCGGAGGAGGGCCCATCTTTGCCCAGAAAGCAACTATTTCTGGATCCGCCTTGAGTTGGGGTAAGTGCTGAATCTCCCAGAACTAACGGCCCTTTACTCATACCCTGCCAGCAATGTTGTCGGCTATGAATTCGGCCATTGGCAATTATGCTGTATGTTTTTCTGGCTGCTGATAGGAAGACGCTCCTAGCTAACTTCTCCTAGACGCTCTCCGTGAACATTCCCGACTTTACTGTACGTTCATGACGATTTACTACCTTGTGGCCGACTACTGAGTTCCCTGTTAGCGCTATGCTCGTAGCCCGCGCGACCAGTATATCCAAGTTCTAGTCATTCCTGGTTTGTCCTTGTGTTCCGTTCGTAAATGAGAAGTTGACCGTATTGTTTTAGTGATTTTTACCTTTTTCGCATTTATGGGAATTGCTGGTAAGCTCCTCTCGGCGGAAAGAGTCTTGTTTGTCTTACCTTTCGACTCTAGTTACTAGTGCTGGGAACGTTATCTATGGTGAAATACTCTGGGACCCACTTACTCTGATTGATCGGTGCGTTCCTTCACTCGGAAACCACACATCCATAGCCAACCTTGCCCGTACATAGTTGGGACAACCGCGCAGCTGCGTTCTTCGCATCCTTTGCCTTCTGCCTAGCAACTATTGGTACCAATGTGTCGGCCAACTCAATCAGCGCTGCAAATGACTTTACCGCGCTTTTGCCAAGGGTAAATTATGAACACTCAATAGCCCGTGGACCTGCTAACACACAATTTGTATAGTGGTTAAATATTCGTCGTGGGCAAATCCTTTGTGCGTTCATCGGTGGGTGGGTTATCTGCCCATGGGAAATCCTAGGTTCGTAAACTTTTGATCATTCCATTTGCGGCGATCTACAATTCCACGAGCAGGGAGCGCAATTGGATTCCTGAACTTTATGGGAGGTTATACCGTGTTTTTGGGCCCGATCTGCAGTATTATGATTGTCGACGTAAGTGGACAAGACGCTCTCGAAACTCCTCAACTAACTGCATTATATCATAGTACTGGTTCGTACACAAGGGCAAGATCGACGTCCCGGCGCTGTATAACTTTGATGGCCGGTATCGATACACCCGTGGAGTTGTGAGTTTCAGACCATTTCTCTTGTCCAACCGGCGCTAACACACCTGTAGAACTGGAGGGCATTGCTCGCCTTGGTTGTCTCTGTTCCTCCTAACTTGCCTGGTAAGACGATGTTTGAATAATTTAAGTAGCCCACTTACGACAGTCATGTCCAGGCCTGATAAACTCTATCAACCCCAAAATCTCTGTTGGTGCTGGCGCGCAGCACTTGTACAGCATTGCCTGGTTGCTGGGGGTATGTACACCCTATTCTAGCCTCGTTCTGGTTTGGAGCAACTGCTAACAGGGTACATAGTTCTCCCTCGCTGGGGTGACCTATTTTGCGGCTTCCAAGTTATTCCCCCCCACAGAAACCATGCTCGACGAACACATATCCGGAGATGACCAACTGAATGCTCACCATGACCATCCTGATCATGCAACTGACGAGAAGTCGAGTGATATCAAGGTTTCTCATCGCACCGTCTGAATGTCTTTACACGTCTCATCTTTTTGCTACACTGACAAATACATCTTCGACGGGAATTGGATCGCACGCGATTGGTTATACCTAGGGCAGTGCAATGGCTTGTATTGACGCATACTTGAGTCTGTAAATTACAGGAGAGCGTCGCTAGTGAGCATAGGCGATCTTAATATGGTTAGCTCGGGAACTTGGTTGAGCTTTCAGACTCGAGCCCTATTCGGGCATGTACCAACGAGCTCCACATTACCGGCGCACCATGCGTGCACTGGCTAGCACACGCCGTTCAACGCTGAGCCTTCAACTTCTGACCCGTTATATCTAGTGGCACCATGATGCTCGGGGCGTGTTCCTGATTTACATAAATCAACGCCGAGGGCGGCTCTCGACGCGTTTCAACCACGCCCCGCCCTCTCCCTCCTCTCCCTCCCCTCCACGACGAGCCTGCTTCTCGATGGCTCAATCTCGCCCTGAATCAATCAAGTTGCGAGTACTTGATGAGCCCCCGGTAAGTAAATCTAGTTCAAATCTGCTCTGAACTGCCACTTGATGGGTCCATGCAGGCTCAGGACGGCTCAGGGCTTACAGCAGAGGAGCTGCTGAAAGATTATCTCGACATGGCTGTCTCGAAGCAAAAGTACCAGTACAGACTAGGTAAGGAAATTCCTATAAAAGGGGCCCGATGTTCACGTAATAACCACGAATTCGGATATCCGAACTATACAACAGCCAAACTGATCGCGTGGAGTACGTACAGCAATTGTTTAACCAGGAATGAACCGTTAACCGGGCGATGCACCTAACAGGCTTGAACGTTATTATCATTCTGCAAGTCATTTTCAGCGCGCTGGTCACTGTTGTTACTTCCCTGGAGCCAACGCCAAGAGTACGCTGCTCAGGTTTCTACTCTAACAAATGTACGCGACTAACCATTCCGCCTCTCAGACCCGTATCGCTAGTGTGGTTTTGGGGGCTCTAGCAACAGTAACTGCGTCTTTGGTCGCACGGGCCAAGGTACGTTCTCAACATAACATGATGTTGGTATAACCTCATCCGTTTACAGGGCACGAATCAACCTGAACTCGCGGAAACACACGCCAAGGATCTAGAGAAATTCATAGCTCGGTGCCGGCTATTCATCAAGGAGGCTGGTTCGGCTTCTGGAGACCAGATCAAGGAGGGGGTAAGATTCCACCTTGAGCGCTGAGAGGCGGACTTACATACATTTGATTAGGTTATGAAATTGGTTGAGCTGTACGAAGCGATTGAGGATAAGGCTACCCAGTAAGTTCAGCCCCATGCAATAACTACCAACTGGTATATGGATTATCTTTGTCGCTTACCCCTGCAATAGGGCGTACCGTGGCCGCGAGACACCTGCTACCTCCCAGTTCAAGGAACCGCTCTCTATAACTACTCCTGCACCTACCGCGCGACAAGGCCAACAACCGGTAGCCCCCAGTGCGCCGCCAACTGAAGACCAGCCAAGACAGTGACGACATAACCTAATGATTCTAGGTAGTATACCCCCAAATCGCCGCGTTTTCCGCCCATTCTTGTTGAGGAAAGACTTGATTAGTTTGACTGTTAGCTTGAGATCGCATTTATTAGGGATCTATTGTCATGTTTTCTTGATGTATTTAACATGCCTTTTACGACTTAATGACACTTTGGATGATTGAATGGTTCATTCGCCGTGATTTGCTATTAATGAGCTCGTTTTCAGCGAATATACGCTGCCTCCGTAAGGCTACATTGTGCTGACCAACCCCCTGCTTCGGATGTTCGAATTTCGGCACCGCGGTGTACTTAAGGGACACAGTTGACAGTCATTTTCGTTAGCCCCCCGCTCTTGACCACCACAAGCCTGACATGGACACTGCGGGTTCGGGAGACGACGCACGCTCGGTGGCTAACGGTACGGTCGTAAGTGCTTAATCTAGCCCAGTTTCAGACCGCTAGTTAATTTCATTCGGTACACCCCGGGGACCTCAGGCTAACCCGTCCGAAACCACTCCTCTGCTTCGGTCTGCCCCACCAGCACAGTGGCGAGTTGTAAGTACCGAGATGAAACAAGTGCTTATCGGTGCCGACTATTTTGGAATAAAGCAGGGATCCGACCGAAGTGCGAGAGCAAGGCTTCAGCCCTATCTCGACAAGGCTATTGCACAACAGAAATACCAGTATAGATTGAGTGCGTTCTGCAATTGTGAATCTTTGATACCAAGATGGCCACTAACTCACCGGACCACGCAGGCAAGTTTATTAAATATGGTGCGATAACAACTGTTAGGTAAAACACTGCATACGTCCATCTCTGATACCCTCTCGCCGTTGCTGCAGGTATAAACTTCATACTGCTCCTGCAAGTTAGCGTAGGAGCTGCAATCACAGTTGTGACTGTTCTTGACCAAACTGAGCAGGTGTGTCAATCCCTCCAAGTTGTCGTGGCCAGAGAATGCTACTAAACCCTGCTTTTCAGACACGCCTGACTATCGCAGGCCTTGGGTCTCTGGGGACTATGACAGCAGCCGTCCTAGCCAGAGCAAAGGTATATACATAACCTAAAACCCGTTTACAGCGATAACATCTGTAGTTGAAGGGGACAAACCAACCAGAGCTCGCTGAAACCCACAGCCGTGACTTGGAAAGGATCATCGGACAATGCGAACTGTTTGTTGGCGACGTTGGCTCCGCAACCGGACCGGAAATCGATGCTCAAGCAAGTGTCCATTTCGCAGTCGCTAATGATATAGTCCTGACGTAAATTGTACGCTCAGGTGATGGAGTTTGTGCGGCAGTTTGACGCCATCGAGGATAAGGCTGTTCAGTAAGAGCAATAACGTTGGTATAAGGAGAGTAGTAGAGCTGACGAGTTGTAGGGCGTCTCGTGGTCGCGAAACGCAAACCGCTACAGCACCTCCTGTGTAAGGACGAACGTAGTGGTGGGAGCCGAGCATCTCGAATTTTGTACACCTCCCGGGCTCGATCTTGCAACAAGTTTTAGATGTAATCTATCTACTAGAACGCATATATCCTTAACAAGGCTCCAGCAGTATCAACGCGAAGCTCTTGAACCTCGACTCATCGAGGAGTTGCTATAATTAGAGTCCGATTACGGCTAAGCCTTCTTAAGGACTATCTGAAAAGCCTAAATAAGGATTTGGTTCCTGCAGCAACGTTAGCCACGCGTCTGGGCGGTTATACCGAGGCGCCCATCAACGCGTTGCTTGTCCAACGTGCCTTGCCACTATGCTTCCCTGTGCACGACACCCACGATGGCCGACCGGGTCAGTGGCAAACCAACTGTGAGTGGCCCAATATTGACTCCGAGTTTGTCCCTAACAAGAAGACGTCTCGCAGGTAGGAGATGGTGAGCACAGGACTGCAAGGGCCCAGCTGCAAGAATGCCTTGAAGAAGCAACTAAGAAGCAAAAGTATCAGCGTCGGCTCGGTAAGTCGAATCATGTCATGTGGAGAATGGGTTATCACTAGGTATTCCTCTGACCTGCACAACATGAATTATAGCGAGAGCAATTGAGTGGAGTAAGCACAGGTGCTTGGTGCACGTAGGAGAAATATTAATTGACTGAAACGTTCCACAGGTTTGAATTTCCTTCTTATTTTACAGGTCGTCATAGGGGCATTGATCACGGTTGTCAATGTCGTTGGGCAAACACGATGGGTGTGCCCCTTTAGCTCAAGTAACGGGCTCGTAGCACTTACATCCACTCAAACCAAGACACGTTACTTCAGTTTGGGGTTGGGGACTCTGGGAACCGTGGTTGGTTCTCTCATCGCCCGGGCCAAGGTATATCATTGACACGGCGCGTTGGGGGTGTGACTGACCACTTATGCCTTGGCTAGGGCACGAATCAGCCCGAACTGGCGGAAAGCCATGCTTGGGAACTAGATAATTTCGTACGTGCTTGCCACCAATTTATCGATAATTCAGGTGGGGAAGTCGGTGACGATGTCGACAGAAAGGTAGAACCCGCTTTAAACATTGTGCCGGTTCTTGTTAACAAATAAGATGCTAGGTCACAGAGCTAGTGGATCTGTATGAAGCGATTGAAGACAAGGCCATACAGTGAGCTGCTGGTGTCTTCATTCACTGGTGGGCGTATGGGGGTTATTACTACGTTCGTAGGGCGGGTCGTGGCGTCTGTGCGGCTGCAGTCCCGGCTCCCGCCGTCGACGATTTCTTCAGTCCTAAGGCTGGAGGAAACTCGGGCTCCGCCCATCCTGCCACGAGTAACCTCGTTGTGCAGCCTGGGCGACCTCAGATGTGACGATATGCTTTTCGATATTACTGGTGTATTTTGTGGGTTTATCGGAATATATTGTATCTATGTCTGATGTAACCGTTTACTATGCAACAACCCAGCATGTTTTGAGTTCACGCGGACAGTATGATATCGACAATTGCGTTAATTGGTTAATTTCAGCTTGCACTGAGGTCCTGTACAGTACATCTCCAAGCCTTAGGTAGCAACGTGGTAACAAGTTTTTGTAACACCAGAAATCAACAACCACACCAAAACCACACCATGGCTGGAGGTCTCTATGGTGGTATCAAGTTCTCTAGCTCGAACGCTGGAGTTGGCTCGGAAGCGACTATAATTACCCCAATCGAGCCTACGGCCACCTCAGCTACGGTTCAACCGGCTCAAGTTGCCACTGATGTACTGGCACCTACACCCAACGACCCTGTGACTGTAAAAGCGGATGACTCTCAGAAAAAGTCTGCAGGTAAGGAACATGGTTGTATATCACGAGTTAGTTTAGCTAAGTCTGAGCTGCAGGCTGGTCTGCGGCGCTCTCTTTCGCACCAACTCGACGAAAGGCGCCTACGACGCAATCTCGACCCACATATGCTGGTTTCACTACCACGACCGTGTCTACTGCCGCAACGACTACCATCAGCCCTTCCGCAGTTATATCTGCCCCCCCTGTCACCCTTCAACCGCCCAAACCCGATGTACAACCAGAAGCCGACAACGGCAATGCCGGTGGTTGGGGGAAGAAAATCAAGGCGCCCTCTATGGTACTTGACGAAGATATCAATGGATTTCGTGCCGTTGGCGGGAAAAGAAAGGGAGGAGGTTCACGCAAGAAGGTACTCTTCCCGCCCACATCGTCTCTTCCACCGGCGCTCCGTCCCATGCTATGTGCTGGATAGATATTCGCTATCGCCTAGTACTGTGTGCTCAATACCTCATTCGTTATGAGCAGGGAAAGAATGCAGCAAACGCCCCACCAGCTTGGGATCCAATGGAACCCTACGACCCTCGCGTTCCCAACGATTACTATGAATACAAGGCCTACAAGCAAAAGGAGCGCGAAGATTATTTGGCTAGGCGCCAGGCAGAGTTGAGGGAAGAGTCTCGTGGCCGCAAGCGATCTTGGAAGGACGGCGGAAACTCGGAGGACAGTGATGACGCTTCCGAGGATAGTCGAGATTATGATAGGTGGCAGAACCGCCCAAGGAAAACAGGTACCCGCCTGTTTTGTTTTTATTACTCAACTTTTCTAACCTAGGCTTTAGGTCGGTATGAACGCTCTGCGTCCAGGTCCCGATCAGCCTCGCGGTCAAGGTCCCCCCGGCCTTCATTTGGGAATCGCGACTCGTCCGGCCCTCGCGCAGCACCGTCCTTTGCCCCGCCATCCTTTGCCCCTGCATCCACGTCTGCCGACAGTGTACCCCCTGCCTCGAGTGGCGAAGAAGCCTACCTTAGGCGCCTGGCCCTTTCGACTAGAACAGGAAATACCGCCGCACCCCCTGCAAACGAGCCGCCGGTCTCTTTGGCTGCCACCGGCGACGAGGCATACGCTCGCCGACTTGCAATGTCTCAAGCACTGGCCCAGCCCAGCGCGCCTGCCGAACCAAAGCCAGCATATCCGGGTTTTGCGCCCTCTACTCAGCCACAAGTACCTGCTACTCCCGTCGATGAGGATCCTATACCATCGCCGCCGCCCGACACTCCGCCTATTCCTACCCCCGCGGCTGCACCGGCCGCCTCAACGTCTGGCCCAGGTTCTGCCGAGTTTGAGGCTCAAGTCAAAGCCCGGAGGGACGCTGCCGCCGCCATCGCAGCACGTCTTGCCCAGATGGCCAATGCAGGTCCGAGCCAGCCACCTGCTCCGGCAGCTCAACCCTCAGAGCCTTCACAGTCGGATAGTAATGATAGGTTCGTCCGCCCCTTTGGGTGGTCTTGCCAAAATCTAACCTGTGCCTCAGACCCGACCCTCATGGATTTGCTGCACGCCTGATGGCCAAATGGGGCCACAAAACAGGCCAAGGTCTAGGCGTAAACGCTACAGGAATTGTTCAGCCACTTGTTGTTGAGCAAACGGCGCGGCCAAAAGGTAGCAAGGGCGGGTCTGGTGGATTTGGATCAAAGGATGGCAGCAACATGGGTAAGATCATCAACGCCAACGATGACGCCCGCCAAAAGGAGGAACTGGAGCGTTTCGGTGAACCCAGCCGAATCGTGGTCTTGTCGAACATGATTGGGGTTGAGGATATTGGCGACGAAGAGTTGCCCGACGAAGTTGGTGCGTACAAACAGGAGACCCGCGCGAGGTGACGCTGATATTTTTGATATAGCCCAGGAATGCACCAAACACGGAGTAGTTGAGCGTGTGTTTGTGCATGGCGTCTATCCGGCTCCACCTTTGGAAGAAGACAGCGTGCGCGTGTTTGTCAAGTTTTCTGGTCCTGTTGGAGCGTACAAGACCGTACGTGACTTTGATGGACGATTCTTTGGAGGGCGGACTGTTCGTGCGAGGTATTTTGACGAGAGGTTGTTTGAGAGCCGGCAGTTCAATGCTCCATTATGAAGTTTCGTCGTGTTTGGTGTCTTGATTTGTTGTTTTGTGCTCGAGAATTGAATGTGTTCGGTTCAAACAAGTCGTTATACATAATTGAAAGTCCTCGAGCACTCAGCAGGATAAAATACATGGGACATGTGTCCGTAGGTGCTTTACAACATGAACAGCATAGAAGCAAACACTGTCGCGACAGCACCCAAAACTGCGATCCCTTGCGCCTTACACGGGCCAAACTGCATTGGTGCAGCGTTGGGAGAGGCCGAAGCCGAAGAACTTCCTGCTAGCGATGACGCCGAGCTTACACTGAGCGACGATTGGCTCGACACTGACGGGACGGTATTCGTAAGAGGCAAGCTGGTGCGTGTCGCTGTTGGCTCCACGGACGAGCCGGTTTCGGTCTCGGTTGGCTCTGCAGACAAGGAGGACTCAGAGGCCGATGCAGTCTCGGTGCGGGTCCGGGTGCGAGTCGACTGGACCGTCAAGTTGATACCTGTAGGTTCGGCTCTGTAGGTATTTTAGAGGTCTGACCAGGGAAATAGACTTACTGCGACTGGTAGCTGGAGGGGTGCCCACAGTTGGCAGAGGGATGACGCTACCCGAGCTGGTGAAGAGATGTTTAGTTTTGTAAAACTTGTTGCCCATTACTAGAGACAGAAACTAACCTTGTTGGCTCTTGAGGTAGCGCAGCGACGAGGCCTGGCACGGCGAGCACCAGCATGCTAGATAGAGCAGCAGTCTTCATGGTTGTGACGAGACAAGTGGGGATACAGAACACAGATGCGTGCGTCGGGCTGGGCTGAGATTTTATACAGATGCTCAAAAGCAAAGGTGGAGATGAGGGCTAATCCAGGGAAGCGCTGGTGCTATATACGGGCTGAAATCAATGGGTTTCCGTATTTAGATTCAGCGCCGGCTCCCGACGTCACGCGGCTGTTCGATTTAGCACACCTGCAATATGGGGCTGTGGAGAGCACAGGATTGCGCACTTGAACATCCGAATCATGATCAACAGTTGGCAGAAGCTTTGTGGGGGAGTCGGAGGAGCCCAATTTGATGGGCCTCGGTACAGTAGGAAAAACTAATTAGAGGCGAAGGCACGGCAAGATATTACAAGGGGGTCTATCGCATTCGGATTATCCTCGGAAAGTTGGAATGAAAACCGGCGGCAAGAATGTATGCTGGGCTCCCAACCGACCCATACACCGCGTCACCCGTCGATCTGACCGCCACAATCGCGCTAGCTGCAGAGCCAGAGCCAGTTGCTGCCGTTATCGCCGTTATCGCCGTATGGATTGATGGGGCTTTATAGGGGCGATAGGCTATTTGTGCGAACTGAAGTAGGGCAGTACGTACTGGTGGGTGTGGTAAGTGGTTCGGGCCTGCCGTTGGCCACATTGCTATATATGCGGACGTGAAGATCTGTGGTCGAGACCGCGAGGACATACCGGTACATAACACTGACGTGATAGACCGTGTGCTATCTCCAGGGGATGAGATAGTGCAGACCATAGTGCATACACAAAGCAACGCGAGCGAGCACAAGGTCGAAGAAGTGAAACCTCATGGTAAGTGTATGCCTTCGGACAGAGGTGTGACTTCTGCTAGCATTGACAAAGCGAGAGATCATGGTTTTATGCGCAGCCAGCCTCAACCAACAAGGATATAACCATCCCAGCTTCAGGGGTGCCAGTGCCCTTGACGGGAATACACCAAGAGCGGGCCCGTTGTCGTCATGCTATAGCATCACGAAATTGGGGTATGGCAGGGATGCAATATAAGAACATATAGCCTATATATATGTGCATATATGTATTCCCTGCTTGGCGGTTTCATCGATCAGACATATGGATTTACAATCAGGCATATAGATTTGCAATCGGGCATACCCCCGGTTTCGTGATGAGATAGCCCCGAAGCACATGGTCGTAATCTTGTATTTTTACGTCGAACAGGGCGGAACAGAAGAGAAGGGTCGCCAATGACATAGGACGATTGAAGGGTTTCTCGGGCGAATCGTGGCTCTAATAGGAGAAACCAGTGAAAGGCCGTGTGGTTGATGACGCCAAGCATCAAGCGCCCAACAAGCCGCAACAGAGACTATACAGCACCACAGCGCGCGTATCGCCACCTCAAGACCACAACATGGACGAACCTACAGAAATTCAATCGACGTTCCCAGCCCCGCCTGCGCACTATCTACGCTACACAGATACCAACCTCCAGCTCCTCGCACAGCTAAAAGAGAAACTCGGACCCAACCCGCCGTCGTTCCACCCTACATCTGAGGACTCGCCCTATCCCGACTTGCAAGCTGTTCGGCACCAGCACGCGCTCTTGGCCGGTGCGCATGATGTACCAGATTGGGATCTTCTTGAGCTCCAGCGACCGCGTGCGGATTGGATCGTCGAAGAGGGTGGATATTCAACGTTTGGAGATCAATGGCAGGTACGTACACTCACCCAAAGCCCTGCTCTCAAAATGTACTGACAACAAGCATGGCATAGCTACCAGAACGCCAACCGACGGTAGAAGAAATCGGTATGCGCCAGCTGTACCCAGCAGACCCAAACGTCGATCGCAGACCGTACCTCCAACAACTCTTGCACACGCTCTTGCACAACCACTTTGAGATGCTCGGCGCGCTCTTGGAGGCGCCCGTCATGCCGAGTCAGGCGGACCCGGAACCAAAGCCGTCGTGGTTGCGGCTAACCGAGTGGACAGAGATTGTTGGTGTGAATATGATTATGGCGGTGAACGATTTGAGGTCGTTGCAAGTGAGTGAGGGCATGGGTTTGGTTGTGTCGATGGAGGAACGACTGATGCGAGGGGAGAGATGGGGCGTTGTATAGGCTCGGGCGACGTTGGAGGGGATGATGGAAATGCAAGTACGAAATCGTCGTGACGATGCTAGGACTATCAACGAGTGAGTGGCTCGGTCTGCTTGCTGGCTTGGTCCTGACTTTGGTGGTAGAAAATGCGACGCCATTGAAGCGATGTTGGATGGGCTCAAACAACAATCGTTGCACTTCAAGTCATTGTTATCCAACGAGGAGCAAGGGAAAGACAATACCGCTCTCGAGCGAGGGCAAAAGGTATGCACAAAACTCCGAGAGGTTGCCGATAATTAACCTTCCTATCTAGGCTAAAACCTCGACAGACGTGCAGATTCTCACTCAGGACGATCTGATGGCCTGGGCGGAAGAAGTTTCAGTTAAGCCAAGGTCCAAATAGCATTCGTCGAGTAGAATATATTATAGTTACAAAATTACAAAAGTCCGTTTCGTTCGTTAGACCAGAACAGCACCAGCAACAACGCCGGCCATGACCGCCACAACGCTCCACCCAGCGACTCCAACTTGTACAGCGACACCCGCGTTGGGAGAGCCTGAGCCAGTCGGACTGGCTGCTCCAGAGGATATAGCAGTCGCGGAGCGGGTCGAAATTCCGGGCGGAGAGGTCGGGCCAGGGAGCGGGCTTGTTACGCTTCTGGAGATGCTAGTCGGACTAGAGAGGCTAGACGACGACTCGGTGGGTTCTTCCGAGATGCTTGGGAATGTCTCGGTTGGAGCTTCACTGTTAGACCGAGTCGTGATAGCTGGGCCTATGGAACAGTTAAATATGAAAAATAATTATAGATGTCCTGAAACTCACGGGGTGACTGAGTTTCTATGGACGACGTATCGGTCTCAATTCCAGTGGAAGGTGGAGGCGTAAGATTCGTCCCGGTGATAGGACTTGCAATGACATGTCAATATTCCCTTCATTCTTCACGGTGGCCAACTCACACAGGGCCAGTATACGACGACTGAGCGCTGGCAACAGCAGCGAGCACAAGACTAGTCATAACAATCTGGAAACGCATTTTGAAAGGATAAAGCAGACGGTGGTGGTCGGGAGCGAGCGTGCTGGTCAAAGTGGCTTTATATTACTATCGGCGTTCTAGACACGCATCGGATGCTTCGAATAGCGCACACCCACATGAAGCACAACCGCGCCATACGGTCCACGTCATATTAGGCAAGACGCTTCGCCTCTCCACCCCACCGCATGACAATTCAAGACCGCAGTCGCTCGAAGAGCACACAGGCTGCTGCGCATGTCACCGATCACATTCTCGACACTGCCTGCACGAGGCGGGCATACCAGATCGACACAGGCCAAGAAGAAGGGGGACCGCGAGCCAAGAAAAAGGGTACGGATGAAGAAATGCACATTTTGATAACTTTTTTGAGTACAGCCTCGTGGCAAGGGATACATGCGGATCATACAGGCGAAGAGGGTGGAGCGGCGTCTAGTAGACACGCTTGAACGGCGGTACGGCCTTGCACTCGTTCTCGTCTAGCGTCGTACCGATCACTCCACGGTACTTCACGTCGACGTCTGGCTTGCTCGGGTCGCGCATCCAGGTGAGCGTGTGCTTCATCCAGTTTTCGTCATCACGCTGGGAAGAATTGAGTCAGCAAAAGATGAGGCTGCTTAGTCTAGGAACACACCTCTTGGAAGTCTTCGCGTGCGTGCGCACCACGAGACTCTTTGCGCGCAGCAGCGGCCACGATCGTCTGCATGGCGCATTGCTGAATGTTGCGGAGTTCGAGCGTCTCGACAAGATCACTGTTGGGTTGTCAGCAAAAAAGCGCGGAGAATGCCGGAATTCGACAGGTACGACAGCAGAGACGGGTCTAGAGTGACGTGAGAGCAGCTCCAGACAGCCCCTCCAGGCATCCCTAGAAACCCCACATTCGCCTGCCCATCGGTCCATCCACACAGGGGCGCATATAGGCTAGGCGAGATGACAAGGGCCGACCCCAAATCACAAAGCAAAAAACGAGGACCGGCAAAGAAAAGCACTCACGAGTTCCAGATCATACTCCTGTCCGTCGTCCCAACATCGTCGTAGCTCTTGTAGATCTCGGTCATCTTTTGCACACCCTCATCAAGTGTCTTTTGTGTTCTGCCAAACCCCTCAAAACATGAGCTCCCGCTTACAAAAGGTGCATACAACGCGCACCTAAAGACTGCTGCATCAGACTGCATTGCCTTTTGCATCGCCAACCGAATCTGCGCGGTCGGTTTCGACCCAGCCGCGTTCCTATCCCCCGAAAAACTCAACATCTAATCCCGGCTATCGTCTACAAATTATACTCACCTGATCTTATCCAGCTCTTCGATGCTCGCCTTGCCTGCATCTTCCGAGATCTTCGCATGCGGCTTGCCCTTTTCGAGCGTCTCGGCAATGTGGTGTGCGCACGCACGGCCAAA